>JBBPOJ010000122.1:0-42835 GCA_038091395.1 Leccinum rimulosum
AGTGCTTCGTTGGCGAGCGCAACGATGCGGTTCCGGAGCTCATCGGCGCCCTCTTGGCGCAGTTCTGCTGCGTCTTCTTCGCCGACGATCGGGTCGGCTGGAAAGGCGTGGCCAAGGATGGTGTTGACGACGGCTTGGGCAGAGTAGTCGCCAACTCGATGGACGTCAGATGCGTCATAGGATCGACGGGCAGTGCCAGCCTGCTCACCTGTCACGGGTGACTTGTCTCCCTTCGTGAGCGTTTCGTTCTTGACCAGCTTATTGAAGACAGAGGAGGTCAGTGCGCATGCGCGCCGGACGGCGACCAGCGCGACTTGTTTCTCTCTTGCGTATGGCAAGGACATGGTACTGGAGACTCGTGAGCGTACTAGGAAGAGAAATGTCAAGGTTTTGTGTGCATGTCGAAACATGGACAGAACGTCCCGGAAGCGGATGTCGGAAGTAGATGAGTCCCGCTCGAGCAGAACCGTGACCGTGACAGCCGTGGTGAGTCGGATGACGTCACGCTTGGTTTGCCGATGATCGATGATCCCTCGGACCGAAATGGATCGAACTTGAATACTTTCCTGATCCCTCTCCGATAGTTATGCGTCTCCAGTCGACTCCGACTCCCTGGGCTTGTTGTTCGGAGTCTCCCCCAGCTCGTTCCATGTGATGAAACTCTTTCGCTCTGGCTTGCACTGGCATGTAATTCCTACATCTCGGAAAAGTCGTCAAGTTCAACGATGACAGGGCTATCTGATCGATGACAAAAACCATCTGGGATCATTGTATTCTTGTCGCATGAAATCCGTATATTCTCAGTCCGGGAAGGGCCACTGCTTGATATGGCGCAACTTGAGGGTACGCTCCTTTGTGTTCATAATGGTATGATACTACGCGAGCACGTCCGGTGTCTGTACACCACCTTTCATTTTCATTTTCTTGTCAGAGCGGCGAGCTTTGACCCAGGTGAGATAAGAATGGCTTGCCAAGTGACTTGGCTAGTTTAGAACAAGCTTTGCGCCGTTATGTCGATGAACGGGCGAGCCACCTGGATACATCCCGGAAAGCGATTCACGCTCAGGAAAAATACTATCGAAACGTTGCTCACTAACATCATTGTATACAACACCGCAAAAACGGGTTCATACCGCTCCGAGCCAAACAAACCTCGAACAAGAAACAACTTGCAGCCAACCCGTGAACGGGCTAGACCGTCACTCGTCCGGTGCGCCAGCCCTTTCCTCGCAGTCAGAGAGCCTCGTAGTATATCTTTGAATCATATTGACCACGTCTTGAACCAGAGCATACTGGTTTCCTCATCAGTAACTTGCAGATACCTTTTCTTGACGTCAGTACGACTCCACAGAGCGATTTCATTCGTACTGACCATCGCTGTAGTATTGGGCGTACTGGCCCGTTTCCTCTTTTTCGTGGAGAACGAGACTCGCGGGACTTGCTCGTGCAGAGCTCGCGATGAAGAATGGCAAGAGCAGCGCGAGATAAAAGCCGAACGCTTCAAGGTACATGTCTTGTACTATCAATATGCGCTCAGCGCTGTTTCTAACGATTTCAATGAGCTGGATTTTATGTTTGATGCTCATCACTCCTATGGATATCTGTGGACCACTCTCGTGTAATTGTTTATCTGATCCGTTTTCGTCGTAGCTCCTTGAAGGAAGCAGAAGTGTTCTCTTTCTCCTGGAAACTCCGACCTCTTGGAAGAGCTCATTTCGTAAGCCATGCAAACTTTTACGGACGGACGTCCGATGAGGGTTTTTGAAAGAATCAATCAATGTCCTATTGTGGAGTGCGAACACTTTATGGGGCCCCTGCCCCCTGTAACTCCGCTTGTGCGAATGCCCCGGGCCCGAGGTGGGCATGACCCACTTGGTCCACCGTTCCCGCCGGCCTTTTTAGACATTCTGATACGTTGTGATGAGGGGAGATTCAGTGCGGTGTGTTGTCAACGAAGTACTGGTACTGGCACTTGGGCTCGAAAGCCTGTCGTACGTGAGGGAGTAATAGAGTGCGCGTGAATGAATGGAAGGAGGCGTAACAAACCGAGGCTGAGGAAGAAAGTGTCTTGATATGTTTGAGGTGTTCGCTTGTTGCTGCGAGCGGACTGGTGGACAGCAGTAAAACACTACCGCCGCGGTAAGATATCAACCCGAGGACGGCGGTGGGTACATGTTTCAAGTCGATAGTTACTACAGTATCATCTTTATTGTCTAGTCCGAGAATCCAACTTTTCTGTTGTCACGCAGTGATGACCCTTTTTTGACCACACTAAGATTTACTGAGGAAGTACCTCCGACAGGACTATTACGTTCCTTTCGATCTATCGTTTAACAGCCAGCTTCGTCCGCACCTTGGTTGCAAAAATGAAGGCAGGATTTTCACCATCGTTCAGTGCGCTAAGGAAAGCCGACCTCGTCAGCCCAACCAAGACCCGGACCCAACCGATCATCTGCGTCATCGTCCA
Organism: Leccinum rimulosum; assembly: GCA_038091395.1. NCBI lineage: Eukaryota > Fungi > Basidiomycota > Agaricomycetes > Boletales > Boletaceae > Leccinum > Leccinum rimulosum. The sequence continues at coordinate 2,468 of JBBPOJ010000122.1, forward strand.
TACCCCACGAGGCTTCTTCCTTGCCTTTAACGGCCTGAAGGGGCGAGTCGGTATCGGAATGTGACGGGTCAAGATAGAAATGGACAATAAAAATTACAACGGTCATTTGGTCAGAAAGCACCTCACGACGTTGGCATCGGAAAGATAGAGTCGGTACCTTGGTCAAATACTCCTTGCTCCTCGCCATCTCCTTCTCCAGAGTGGTCAACAACGCGGCTTGTTCCTGAACCTGTGCAAGCACGCTATCCACGTCTCCTTTATCAAACGTGACGGGTGGATCGAAGAAAGAGACGGTTCCGTCCGCTGATAGTCGTGCGGATATTTCCGATGACGCAATCTGCACCACGTTTTTGTCCTTCTGGGTAAGGCTACTGCGATGAAAACGCTCACCATATCAAGAATTAAAGCTCGGACTTCGTCTACGTTCTCAATTCCGATAGCATGGGCAATTTCACTCAAGTGGAGCGTGAGATATGTCGCCGTCAGCTTCTTGATCGACCACTTGGGCGCACGTTCCAGCGCCTGAAGTGCCAAACCAAGGGTCTTCTCCTATTTCGAGCCGAATCAATGCTCAACTCAGGAGTACGGCATGAGTACGGACAGCGACAAAAACCTGATCCCCTTCCACGATGCAACGCAGTTGAGCCCTGTGATCTGGGTAAGCGTTCACAAATGCCGAATATGGTGTGCCCTTGAGAAGCCGAGGTAGCACTGGGTGAATATACTTTGGCGGTGGCGTCGTCTGTCACATGTCGTCAGCGGGAACTCATAGCTGTTGGAGTAGGTCTACCTTGCCCTCGTGAATTAACTGTACGAGAACCAGCTTCTTGAGGGCTTCCATCTGAATGGCCGCGGCAGCCGAGCCTGGACTACATGCACATATCTCGAAGAATTCCTCGGCTTTAGCCCATTGTTTGAGCGCAGCGCACACCATTCCCCCTGCATAGTGATACACCAGGTTGTCATTGTAATGCAAGTCCGGACTTAACGTATCTATTGCCGTAATTTTCTGTGCAAGAATAGGGAGAGCGGCGGAAAAATGTCGAGTCGCCACGCATGTCTGTCAAGGCCAGTTTTAGATGAGAATCTAGTATAGCTGATGACGCTTACCTTGAGAAAAATGGGATGAATGGTTGTGAGGTGGGAGGGAGATGGTGCGTAACGAGTCAGTAAATCGAACAGGGGTTGAATAGCGAACGAAAGCTGTACATTCCGAACTTCAAAGTTAGGTTTTATTCCGAATTGAACGATGCTTACATTCCCCGCTTCTTCTGCGAGCAACTGTATTACATTTGCAAGGAGCGTGACTGAAACAGGATGAGGCATCCACCACATTCCAAAAGAAACCCAACTATTCCTCACCTTTTTCCGGAACATATCGAGCTTGCTCCGGGTCAAATGTTCGACAAAAGGCAGTCACATAGTCCAACGAAACATTTGGTGCTCCAGTCGCATGAAACCGCGCAGCTCTAACGTTTATGCATCATGGCTGAATGGTGAAACGTAACAGGTTCGACGCGATGGACGCGACTCACAGGAGATACAAGATACCCAGCGTGTTCGTCTGGATATCCAACACGCTCAACGGGTCCTGTCCGTCCGGCAACAAACTGGCAAGAATTACGTCTCGAACCTCTTTGGGTGCAAACGATTTGAGCTGTTGGTTTAACTGTGATGGTGAGACGACGGTCGTGATGGCCGCGATGACGTTGACAAGGGAGATATTATGTTCCGTTGAGCCGGGTGGAGTTGGCAGTTGGAATTGCGATTGAACCGGAGATGGTTGTTGTATGTTCGGTTCAGGTTGGGAGACAGGTTGTTGCGTTGGTGTTGGAGCGTTCGGTTGACTCATGGTGGTCAATTTGGTGAGTTGGGCCCAGGTTGATGATTATGGTGTGGCACACGATTGAAAGTCACTGTAAGCAGTATCGACGCTGTTAGATCGTTATATATGGCATGGAAGTGACAACTCACAGTCGACGTAGATCGCGTTGCGCGTGCGATGAAACCTCAAGCTAGCAAGGTTCAAGCTCAAGCCAGGGGCCTTGGCGCATTAAGATTACGTAATGGATACGTCTAGCCTGAGGGGTCCGTCACGGTTTACTTCTAGTTGCTCTGCCATCATTCAAGCAACATACACAGCGAAAGGGCACGATGTGGGCTTCCAATTTCACCACCAAACGCACGACCCAGCGTCCTGAAGGCACATACACAAAGTCAAAGATGATTGGCCCTCTGACCAATGCAAACGCGTGGACGACCGTGACGGTTGGAGGTGTTGGAAAGGGGCGCCGTGTGCCCTGCGAAACCTCCTTCGCATAGTGCACGTTGACCCCTGTGGTAATGTCCCGCTAACGTCGACTAACTTCCGTCGGTTCAGGCTTTCAGGCCTACTGGCAAGCAATGGCGGGGTGCCTCAAATGGCGGGCCAGGCCCAACTCTATGTACCTTCATTGGTCAGTGACCTTACAAGAAATTTCCCTCTATGATGAATGACAGCAGACTGCATGGACCTGAAACGGGCCAAAACTTGGACTGTAAAATTACATACAAATGAATTGCGCTGGAGTGTATAGTCTATATTTTCTTTTTTTTGTCTGCAATCTGAAAGAACAACAGTCGAGAGTACCACGCCGTGAAAATTCATTCCTTCCTGTGCTTCTGATAGTAATGGATGAGGCCGGTCGTCTATTACATACCGAGTGAGCACCACCTCAGTGATATCATTATCCATGTATGGTACTCACCGAGCTATCGTGGCCATTGACATCCGAAGGTTTATCGAGCTGAGAGAGAATGTTCTTCGCAAGCACCTTCCCAAGTTCGACTCCCATTTGGTCTGTAATTCACACATTCAGGACGATGCGATGATAGTGGATGTACCTCGAACGCACCAAAGGAGTTAATGCCCCAGATGACTCCTTGCGTGAAGATTTTGTGCTCATACAGAGCAATAAGAGCACCGAGTGTCCTGGGAGTCATTAGAGGGAACATGATGCTGTTACTCGGACGGTTCCCTTCGAAAACCTTGCTCTTCACAAGCGCTTCGCTTGCGCCACTCCCGAGTTCCTTGCGGACTTGCTCTTCCGTCTTGCCGAATGCCAATGCTTCGGGTTGCGCGAAGAAGTTGGAGAGTAGAATGCGGTGGTGCTTCGAGTTAGCGATAGGGTTGTGAGTGGTGGCTGGGGCGATGAAATCGGCAGGGATTAACTTTGTTCCCTGGTGGACGAGCTGGTAGAACGAATGTTGGCCGTTGGTCCCAGCCGCACCCCAGATGATCGGCTGAGGAATTGGCGCGTCAGTGAAGAAATGATTCCATATATCATCAGACCTACGCCAGTCTGATAATCAACCCGTTGACCACCCTTGGTAACGAATTTTCCATTCGATTCCATGTCCCCCTGCTGGAAGTAGTCTGCGAATTTATGGAGGTATTGGTCGTATGGCAAAAGAGCATGAGTCTGAGAGCCATAGAAGTCATTGTACCAGACTCCGATGACAGCGAGCAGGACGGGCAGATTGTTCTCCAAAGGAGTCTCCTTGAAGTGCTTGTCCATACCATGAGCGCCCTTCAAAATGGACTCGAAGTTATCATAGCCAATGTACAGAGCGATCGAGAGGCCAATGGCACTCCACAAGCTGTAACGACCACCAACCCAGTCCCAGAACTGGAACATGTTCACAGTATCAATACCGAAGGCCTGAACAGCTTTGGTGTTCGTGGAGAGAGCCACAAAGTGCTTGGCGACGTGAGCCTTGTCCTTGGCGGAGGACAAGAACCAGTCCCTCGCGGACTCGGCATTTGTGATAGTCTCCTGCGTAGTGAATGTTTTGCTAGCAATGATGAACAGGGTACGTTCCGGGTCGCAGAGTCTGAGGGTTTCGGCTATGTGGGTTCCGTCAATGTTGGAAACGAAGTGGGGGGTGAGGTCTCGTTTCGCATAGTGCTTGAGTGCCTCGGTCACCATGACAGGACCCAGATCGGAACCACCAATACCAATGTTGACAATGGTGTTGATGGTTTTACCCGTATAACCCTTCCAGGAACCACTACGGACGGCCTCGGAAAACTCCTTGATATGGGCGAGCACACCCGCAACTTCATCGACACCGCTCTCCTGAATCTGGAAGTCGTTGAAGTTCCGCAGGGCAACATGTAGGACAGCGCGGTCCTCAGAGGTGTTGATGTGCTCTCCGGCAAACATCTTATCGCGGTAGGTCTCGACCTGAGCCTCCCGCGCGAGAGATAGGAGCGTGTCTAGGATCGGCTGTGTGATCAGGTTCTTGGAGTAGTCAAGAAAGAAGCTGGTGTTGGAATCAGTAGGATCCACATATTCCTTTGAGAATTTGGAGAAGCGATTGGGATCCTGGGCGAACAGGTCAGATAAGATGAGCCTGGGGTGCTCAGCGTCGTAGGTTTTCTGGAGCTTCTGCCAGCTGGCGTACTCTGACCCGCCAGCATTGAGTGTGGAAAATGAAGCAATACTTTATACGCACCAGTAGAAAGCTTTCCGCTCATGGTGTCTAGTGGGGTGTTGAATGTGAGGAGGCATAGGGCTATCGCCGATTCGCTTTATAAGTACGTTCCGTCCCGGTGATCCGTGGGAACTCCTTCTCTCCGCTGGCCCAATGGGATCAAATTGCTCACAGACTGCCCAGGATGAGAGAATACTGTCCCATTTCATGCATCATTTCCGTGAAGGCTGCGGCCGTGTTGCCATGAGCTGGCGTGGACGTGTGTGCTAGTTTACACCGCTGACACGGTCAGCAATGCATTCCGTCCATCTTTCACTCTCCGTGAGCCGACACGGTCCCGCTGACTGAATGTCGGTTCTCAGCCCCTCGATACAAGCTAAAAATAATAGCTTTATTACGGTAAGACCCTGTGAAACTGCATTTTTTTCAAAAAGCGACGACGTCAGGAGAGAAAACAACTCACGAACGAATTCCGAGTCGAGAGACACTCGAGCATTCGCAACCGGTGCCAATCGGAGTGCTAGTTCTCACCGCCCACGATAGCGTTCGGTGGGTATATGTCTATTATAGCCTGACGACTCGCTAGTAATCCACCTTTTGGAAACCGCAACCAACGATTCGTTGACTATGGGTTGCCTCTGGTTACTACAGGCCTGTAAGAACTCTGCCGTTGGGTTAGCCGCAGCGTAGAACCACTCTCAACCCATTTCCGATGCATTTGAATGCCCCAGGCGATTCCAAATATGGGCATGTTGGACCACAGCAGAACTCAAAGCCAGTCGGTCCTTGTGGGATCAAGCACAAATTATAGGTTCGGAATGTTGATCGATCGCCATTCGAGGCTGGGAAGTACTCATTGGGTCACCACACCATCTCGTCAGTCCTACTTATCCTGCGAAGGGCCTAGATCAACACCACATCACTGTGAGGATCTAAGTCGATCTAAATTCATTTCTGTCGCCTTCACCTTTCTCCGTGATTTCAATGATTAAAAATGTTTCGCGGTTTTGGCGGGTCACCAATCATTTCTGACTTTTTTCTTCCAGAATGCTTGCGGAATATCATCGACTGACGTCACATCGGTCTTGATAGTTTGCAACCCCAAGGTCTATGAATTATCAGCTGGATCTCCTCCGGTCATGATGTAGGCTGAACTGCGCGTTTAATGCCTGGTATCCGAGCAAGCGGGCTGTGCAATTCACTCAAGGCTGCCTGCTTTGGATGCCATATTGCCCCACGCAGATTGCGAGTGGTCGGGTTCGTTGGCGTACGATAACTAGGTGACCTACTAGTACTCGCACAGTCCGTGTGCACTTGCTTGTGCTCTACCAGGCCATACTGTCACTTTGATACATCATGCATCAATGCATCAAGTAGTAACCGACTGTCATTACTGGCGTCAAAAGTGTGATGCAACAATCCAGTTTAGCGTAGACGATGCATCGCTCCTCCTGCTATTACTAGGCTCATGATACATCATCCCGTTCACCCTCGCGGCGTCAGCGCAGGATGATGCATCACCCCGCTCGCGCCTTGATCCTCCCGCCATTATTTGCCTCCGCTAATATTAATAGTAGGTAGCAAGATCAGTGCACAATATATGGACGATCCGCCGACTTCGTATACAATGTAACTTGAAGGAGGAAAAGGCCGCCTGACAGGAACACGACACACTATAGGCGCAGTATATTGGTTGAATGTCTGGATGTGATCGATGCGAATTCAGTATCGTTAAGTAATTCATTCTGCTACTGAGATTCAAGATTCGAGAGCTGTCGGCTCTTAAGGCTCGTAAATCTATTCCGCGGCATATGTTTCCCGTGCCGGTTACATAGCATCCTACTCAGATATCGATGAATCAGACCAACAATGAATCAGACCTATTAATCAACCTTCAACCTGCCTGTCCGCTGGCATGAGCGCGGCGAGTTAAACAGTAGTACATTATATCTAGATCATTGGACGGGGTGTAGAACCAAGCACACGGACACAAATCGAAAGAAGCCGTATCTTTCCTGTTTGTTCTTTCTCTATTCTGTTGTTCGCCTTGAGGTCCGAAACGACGAAATGGGAATTGAGGTATAACTTGAAGTACAAAACAAGGACCTGCGTTATTGAATGGGGAAAACGAGTCGTGAACCTCAAGCTTGTGGGTGGGAAGGGGGTAATCGTACAACATCACAATGTCATGAAAGCAGAAAATCTCTAGGCGCTCATACCGTCGCTGCACGCTGCTCCCGAAGTTCCTCAGCAAGTATGGCATCCGGGTCGCGTCCTGCCACTTCGGGAAGGAGAAGCGTGAAACCTATCGCATGTCGCGTGAACGCCGTGGTCAGCCAATAGAACGGAGAAAACACTTTCGGCGACTCACAAGCTCCGAGTATGCAACAGGCGAAAAAGACTGCCAAAACAAGAAGAAATATGCGTGAGTACGCCGGCACCATAAAACGCGGTCGTGTAGGAAACGTACTCCAGAGTACGGAAGGCGTGCCAACTTTATTTGTGAGGGTGTTGAACACGAGCGCGGAGATGATCGCGCCCATTTTCCCGCACGCGGCGGATATACCATGTGCAAAAGCCCGATATTTAGTAGGGAAGACTTCAGCGGGGTAACACTATTGCCCTCCCCTTCAGTTTCTGTTGAAAGGTATGGGAAATAAGACGACGTACGTATGTTGTACTGTTTGTTGTACAAAGCGCAATGAGCGGATACCGTCAATGTAAGACAGGGTGGACTCACGTGTTAGCCCCAAAGTTGAAGAAGAACTAATAAATGAATGTAGTCAGTACAGGTTCGGGAAATGAAGTGGTTAACCGAACCTGCAAGAATGTGAAAAGAACAATAAACGCAGCCTTGTTGTGCTGTAACGTATCAAATTTCGCTGCCAAGATGGCCACTAACAATGATGTAATTCGGACGAGGTTGCGCCAAGCAGGCGAGAAGAAGCTCACGGAACAACGCTGCCATGAGGAACCCCTGAATTTGGATAATCTTACGGCCAAGCTTCTCGATAGTCAAAACTGTGACATAGTAACCTAAACACAACCTGAATCAGAGACCGTGGGTAGCATGTAAAGCCAGAACACCTACCAGGTACGAATCCAAGCACGGTGATGATAATGCCTCCGACAGAGATTTGGAAGAGCTTCTCCCATGCGGTACCCGTTGTACCAGCGTATCCTATCTGCTGAAGCACGACGTTCTGATTGAGATTGATACCGTAGAAACTAGATTAAATGGTCCTTGAGCCTTGCTCCACATCCGCAGAAATAACCAACTCACGCAATATCCAGCAAGAACCAACAAGAACAAGTTCCAATCAGAATTTTGGCGTGACGCCATTCAGAGAAGTATCGCAAAAAATCTAACGACATTTGAGCGATAAGTTGTGTGAGCAAGGTATCGGTATCTCCTTACCCTTGAACTGAGCTTTGTTCACAAGTTGAGCTTCATCTACAGCGTCATGAGAAGAGGTGCTTTCGAACTGTTTCAGGTCTACAGTATCCGCAGTCATTTTTTGTGCCTCTTCGTAACGTTTCGATTCGGGAAGCGTCAAGCGTTGGTATAGCGTAGCAAAAGCAGGGATCAGCGAGACGCCGACACAGATCCTCCATACTGAGAAATAGATAGGAAGTCCACAGTGAGACCAAAGTTCGAGTGCAATAAACATCACCCACCTCCATCTACCTTAGATGTCTCGTGCAAGTCGTTCATGACATGCTTATAACACAACAGAACAACGAGCACGACCAAGCTTCCAACCAAGCTTCCCCAACCTTGGTTGGAAAAGATATACGCCAGAAGCGTACCTCTTTTACGAACGGAAGATCGATCACTAGTAACCGAAGCAGACATCGGGTAGTCTCCTCCAACGCCAACTCCAAGGAGGACGCGAAATATAGATAGGTATATCAGAACCTGGTTGGAGGTGAGGTCATCTTCAGATAGAGGTCAGTTTGATATTTTCAAACGGATGTGAGGTTAACGCACTGGTTGGACATGAGATACAGAATATCGTTGCGATGATGATCAATATCAGTTCTTTTCCATCTGAAGGTAGTCAGTTCGGCGCTGCTTCGGGGAAACGGGATGAGCGCCTACAAATAGCCTTGCGACCGAAAGCGTCCGCAAGGTACCCTGAGAAATTCTTAGCTCGTGGAAGGCAGCGCCATATGTTGTGTGCTTACCGAAGCCGAATTGACCAATGACACTGCCAATGTTCGCGGCGGCCTTCAGTAGACCTGAGAGATTAGGAGGAAGACTACTCCCTCCATACAATCTGTATTGCAGCATGGTCGAAACAGGCTAGAAGGGTAGACGAAATGAATGACAGTAGTGTGATTGTGGGGAACCATGCCTACGTTGATAATAAACAAGTCATAAGCTGATTTCAGTCTGGTGAGTCGATGTCGAATAGATCAGGAAAAGGTTGGTGGACAAACCATCCAGGAAGAACCCAACCTGGGAAAGTATTGTCAGCAGGCTGATGAAAACCAGGGAGCCACTGGCATACTCACACCAGCGATAGACAACAGCTTGATTTCTGCACCAGTCAGAATGAACGGAGGCCTGTTGTCTACATCTTGCTCGGAGACCTCTAGAGAAGAACTGGGATGTCCGCGAGTGCGATTGGCCATTGGGTTGGGAAAGAAAGCGGAAAAGAAGTAATTATATGGGACAAATGGGTGAGAGAGCAGGTAGATGAGTACTTATATCCGTCAAGAAAGATGATCCATCATCTGCCGTATCAGAGTGATGGCTGAAGAACGTTCGTCCTGTAGGATCTTTACTGGGTTACGACATTGACCGGAGATTACAATGGAGAATAGCAAAACAGATAGTCCACATGATTGACGCCGCTCGAAGAGCCGGGTGCGATCACCTCAAACAGTCAAATAGTAAGCTGTCCCCTGCACGCCATACGATAAAGATCACACGTTCGTTGTTGAGTTGGAATGGGTGAGCCTACCTCGCAGCGATGATCATATCATTGATTTTCAGTTTTATCAGCGTATGCTATAGACCACTTGAAATGATTCAACTGCGTTTCAATCGTGACTGAGCACACAACGCACCACGTAACGCATGCCGATTGGGCAGGGGACAAACGTTTCCTACCATAAACTTGAAAGGAACTTTCCCTCCGCACTCGCCAGTGTACATCATTTGATCATACTGTTGACTTGTGCTCCGCTGAAACCCGTGGAGTGAGGGCGATCTATCTGTCATAAAATCACCCCAAACACAATCATTCAATGGCCCATCCATTGGAAGGCTATTCATCATCCCCACCGACGAAGTGCCAGTGGGAGAGGGTTTTCCCAGGGCACAGCCAAAAAATGCGAAACGTGGGAATTGATTGGCTAATGGTACTCCTCCCGCCGGCGTGACCCTAGTAACATACTATTTCAGTTTCGACTCGGACGTCCTTTCCTGCGTTCGGCACTTGATCCTGTTTCTTGCTGCTTGTACTGCTTGAACCATGTGGGCTGTCTCTACTGTCTTGTTTATCTCACTCATCCGTCTGCAGGTTTGTCCATAAGGCCGTTTGCATTTTTAAGCAATACTGATCCTCTCAGATTCTTCCGTATATTCCAAACCAGAACAATGACTGCTTTGAAAGTCCTTGTAACTTTTTCATGCGGTTGAAAAAATGCGCTTCTTTCAGCTCACAGTTCCCGCTTTCAATCTGCTGACTGTTTCTAACATCAATCCACAATGTCTCGTTCCGAATCGCCATCCCTCTTTCCTTGTACGTCCTGACAGACGCAATCCCCGTCTGAAGGAAATGACCCTGCCTCGGGGGCCGCTATGTTCTAGCCCCTTTCGGCATCGCTCGGCCACGTCATCAATGACCCGCTTGCTCTTACTCCGGCTTTGATCGCTATTATTGCTGTCGATGATTACCCCAGGGCCCAGGCCACTGTGCTTGATCATGCTGAATATTAGGTGACCACCGATGGAGATTTGGCTCCAAGTCGTACCGATTTCGGCGCGAAAATTGAGTGTAATGGCCAATACTATGAACATATCGGGCCATACTTCAACCATTGGTGTACGCATTCACATTCCATTGGTTCAACAGCTCGACATTCCAAAAGTGAGAGCTCAATTCAAGCTGTTCATGTTTAACGACACGGACATTGATTGTCCACCCGATGTTCCAGTTGGCAGTTCCAGAGGTGTAACTCTTTTCACCTTGCATTCAGAAGTCGAGAGCGCGTGCCACTGGTCAGTTCTTCTGGCGTGTGTTTCGGATAATCTTTCCGGTTTATGCTACTAGTGAACCCGTCTAAAAAGGATTCTTACTTGCACCTTGGTTCTCACTTCCGTCCACGATGGCATGCTTGTTTTTCTGTCGTTCTCTGGATGCTGGCAGCTGTCCTCATCCGTTGTCATGCTACCTATTTGTTTTCTTGCGTTGTGGATTCCGGCCGAGTACCCCACTATTAGGACAGACAAATACTATGTTATCATTTACATAACATCATAAAATGTGAAGTGTCTTTTGACAAATTTTCTCGTCAATCGCCTGACAAAAAGCTGCTCCCTGAAGCCGGGGACTTGGCGCAAGTGTGCTGCTACGATCCCTGTAGTCTTCAATTACTGTTCCTTCCTTGCCCGAACAAAGTCACAGTGTGACAAACCCGACAGAGGCAGGTGATGAGCTCGGGGACGGTTGATTAAATTCCCGTGTCCCACTTGGGGAACTGGAGCCGTTGCGATATGATACCGAGTCTTACTGTAATTCAATGATCAATTGATCGATCATGGCACTTCATTGAACAGGAACATTCTACGGACACCCAACTGGACACTGGGAATCGACGATTCCCTTAATCTGCAAATCGCACGGTCTCAGTAACGGTATTATCAAAACTACCGTCCCGAAGTCCATCGGGAATCGGAAATTGATTGACGAAACAAATTGTGAGCGCCGATTATCGGCTGAAGTGCAAAAGGGTTGTGAGGAGCTCCGCTGAGTCAGTGGGGTGGATCGATCTTATGTCGTTCGGTGCGTACCCCGTAGAATTCTTGTGCGGGCTTCGATTCGAGCCATGGCTATTTCAAGTTTCAGTCTCCGGTGCAGGTTTTTCACAAACATGATCATCACAGCCGGGTGTTTTGACCAATTTTGCATACTGCTACAGGAGGAATTCGTATACTTCGTCATTGCGATTCACTGCACTTGATTGTGAGAGGATCACATTCGCACCCTATGGTAACGCATTTCCTTTACCATACATTGGATGCATGACATAGAATCACGGGCCAAATGGGGTTCGTTAGGAATTCATGCACAATTATGACTGCATGGATTTGCAAGTCAAATGAACACAATGATGCCATCAGAGTGCCAGTGTGACTATATCTCCTACTATGGGAAGGGCTCCATGGGGTGACGATATGATCAAATGTGCCACAGATAGATCATAGACTGCGGCAGAATGTGTCATACCCACCACCACAATGTAACTCCACTCCCATCATCAGAGTTCGTCAATGATAATGAGTACGGCAACCTGGTTACCTTTTGACGGGGAGTACATTTGGATCCCGTGAAGAGACAAAGCCAGTCGTCGACATTGCCCTCGAAGAAGGAAATTTAAGGACCAAGAATACAGCGATCAGCGGGCCACTGCCAACAGGACACTGACGTAAATACGCATTCAATCGTGGTGGAGATGCGTGTCTTGGTCATTGATGAATTTGGCGTGTAGGGCATGCGTGGACTCGTGCTCTGGCATGAACATGTGCATGTGGCTGGAGTCAGGGTTCTTGAAGACTTCCTGTCCGGTTACGCTGAGATAGATCATCACGTGGCCTGTCACCGCCTGTCAGACGGTGCGCGGATCGACCCCAACTCACTCATCAACGACGATTCCTTGTCCTTTGCCTAGGCTCCGACTCATCGCACTGACGAACACAAGAATCAAGGCAGATTTTCGGCAGTTCGCGAAACTAATAATGGTCTATTTATTGCACAAGGCCAGGCACAAGTAAGTTAGCGCTTGTAGGCCGTGTTGACCTCACGAACAAGACCCCACTGCTTTTCTATCCTACTAGTGCGACTCTTCTGTCAATGCCTCAGCTATTGTACTGGCCCAAGGGTAATACCCCGTGCTGGGAAACACCGCATTGGCACAGAACACACAATGCTACGACACCGACACCTGAGTGGCGCCGACATACAGTTTCGTAAAGCCTCGGTTATTTATAAGTAAATTACTATTATCCGAGTCGCAACTCAGCCCACCTTCTAGTGTCGCTGAGCCGCCACGTTCGACAACACCCTCGGCAAGAAGTTCGTTCCTTTTCTTTTCTGAATCACAAACCACTTCACTTTGTGCACACTCACGTCTTTCACGCCAACCCACTTACACATATATTTGTCACATGTATGCCACCACATGTTCATCAGCCCATCATCTCTCACTGTGAAATCCACCCTCTTCGCTTCCGTGGACAACGTTCGCTCAGCCAGGACCTACGCTTACCCATGGCCGGGTTCTCTGCCGTTGACCACGCTCCTTGCCCCACCATTATCCTATACCTCTTTTCCATCGGGTTCTCGATCTTTGCCTTCTCAGATTTACTCTCCAATGCCCCCGAATAGGATTGATGTCATTAACTTTTTGAGTCAGTCGAGTCCAAGGTTGTACAATTCGCCATCATTTTCCATCCATACCGTTGACCCCGGTTCAGCTCCAGCATCTCCTCTTCTGATTTGCCGGGTTCGAGCACGGATACAAGTTCCAGCCTGGGTACGGATATTTTTTCCTCCTCTGTTTTTGGCTCAAATTCTCATATTTCTCCTGTCTTCACACTTTGGCCGACTACATACGGTACGATGTTGACATCGACCTCGGCAACCCTGTCTCCATTGTCATTCCTTGGTACCAACTTACCATACGAGTCAGGTTGCACCTCCGAGTCTCCATCCACTCCGGGATCTACTCTTCCGCTTCCTACCTCCTCGACCACGCAATCGGTATCTTCGCTCTTAGCATCCTCATATTCTGTCCCCCAGTCTACCAACTCACCTCGGTCCCCACCTGTTTCCACTCCTTCCATACCCACAGACGCAACCGTTCCTATGATCTCCTCCACAACAGAAGTTTCGTCAATTAGCCCGCCTTTCTCTTCTCTCACTTTACCCTCGACATCGACTTATACCACCACATCTATCCTGCTGATCCCAGGGGGAACCACCACATACTTTGTCACCTCAAGCGGTGTGTTGAGCACCGAATCTCCTGGAAGCACAGTTCACAGGTAAGCGTGTTGCTTATTTTTTGACATCCATTTTGGTCCTAGACTACTTCCTGTACGATCCAAGAGGATCGATGTGTAGACTGGATCTGCTTTCCTTGATGTTTTCGTTTTGAGTTTATTTCGTTTGTTTGCGTTCTACTCCTGCATCGTCGTAATCTGTTCGACCTTCGCTGACCCTCTTTTCGTGATCCCATTGGTTTCACTTATTTGATGATTACCCGCCTATCTCGCATCTCGTGTTCGGTGACTAATTTCATTCGATGCGATCATTCTCGGATCCCACCAGCACTGTGCCCATTTCACTAGGTGCTATCTCGGCGATCGTGCTTGGGATTGTGGGTGCATTTGCATTTGCTGCTCTCTGGCTTTATTGCGCTCGTCGGCGCCATCGTAAGCTGGTCCAAGAAGCTGCACTCATTCCTCCAGAGAATTATGCTTCCGGTCCTCTCGATGACGAAATACTTGATGTAGAAGAGCTCCCATATGGAATTAGGAGCACTCAAAATACCGGAAATTCAACAAGCCGAACGAGTCCGATTATGGAAGAACGCTATGCAGGTATTCTCGCAGCTCTGCACTCAGCAGAAATGTTAGGAAGAGGTAACGAAGGAGGGAGTACTGGGGGTATATATGGGTCTCACCGCGATACGACTACCGATATAGATGACGATGACAATCTTACCCGAGCGTCATCACCGACGTTACCCCTTCATGCAATCCCTCCTGACGATCCTTCCCATACGATCCCGCTGTCGCCACCTCCACCTACATCGTCACCCTTATACCATCAAACAACGCATCCACATCCTCCACCTTCTGCGTATTATCTGACCTCGTGCAGGAAAGGCTCACCAGGACCCGATGCGGCTGCATGGCTCAGTGGATATAATGTCGCGCCATCTTGTAATTCGCACTACGCTCGCTCTCATACACTGGGCTCTGGTTCTGGTTCTGGCAGTGTCGATGCCCTCACACGGACACAAACCGGAAGTGAAGAGCCACTGCTCTGTATCGGAAAGGCGACTTCAGACGTGTCTGCTGGTCTCTCTGTTTCTAGAGGCGCTAGCCTCACTATCGCGACTGATCCAGGAAGCAATAGGCCTGGCCTTGGCTCTGCATTCGGTTCACCACCAGCCTCAATATATAGTCCTAGTGGTATACACACTTCTCTTCAACATGACACCTCAGGTTCATATGATGAGCGGACTGCTTCTGGGAGTGGGTCTTACGGGTATGCACGAAGCGGAACACCGAGCAGCTTTGATGTTCTCAGGAGTGTCTCATCCCAGGGGGCACTGTCTAGCGCGTACAATCACGGCCATAACCAAAGTCAGGGGTTTAGGTTTGGGTTCAGCAAGTCAGGGAGCTCGTCCAGTGAAAGCGCAGGGAAGAAGGCAGTGAGCGATCGGCGTAATTTTGGAGTCCCTCCGACGAGTTTTAGGGCATGGAAAGGTTCAGTTTCTACGGAAAAGGGAAAGGAAAAGCAAGGCTTGACAGAAAAGGATTGGAGACAACGGACCGGGAACTCGATTTCTGCTTCTACCTCAGGAAGTTTAGATGAGAAAGAGGGAACAGGTAGTCCGGTCCGGGGCGTTCGTGCATTGTTGGGACGCTTGCGCCGTGCAGGATATACATCCTCTCCTCACTCCTCGAACAAGGACCTTCCATCGACACAAACATCTATGGATATGGCTACCGATCGGGTCACCCCACCTCCGATTCTGATACAGGCCGCAACACCACAACGACGGTATTCGTTCATCCTCTCGAACCCTGATCCATTTCCACCTTCTCCATACTCTGGAGTAGAAGATGTGTTGCCTACGTCCAACGACTCGCCTCACCAAGAATCTCATCTAAAACAACAGGAAGTGCTGACATTTGATTCTCACAACATCAGATCTTCCCCTTCTGGTGCGCGGGAGCTTCAACCGACAACAACGCTTCAGGCTAGGTCTGCGCCGTCACCAGTGCCTACAGAGGATTCGCGTCTTGCGGAAGGCCTCTTGCATCCTCGTTTACAAACTCAAGGATGTAGTGATGCAAGTTTAAGGGATTTCGAAGATTATTCACGACCTATCGGTGGTGTTAGTCTTGCATTCTCTGGATGTGCTTAACTCGAATGCTCACATTCACACTAGGTTGTTAAGAATCGCATGTATAGTGCGACCACGTTTGGGACGCAGGATGACACGGGGACTTGCCCAAGCCAAGGGACACTGGAGCAGGATGATGATCCCGGTGCTGAACAAGAACAAGAAACCGAAGTTATCGACGTCTTCGGACCGTCAACACTTAAAGGCTTCCCTCGAGATGGCTAATTTGTCAATGACCACGCCCCGCAGACAGCTCGTCGTTTGCTGTCCGGGCGTGAGCGACATCGATGACGAGCACGTACTTGACACAATCTTTCGACGTTTTTGGACGATCCGACGCCGCGATGGCGCAGAATCTACAATCGCCTTATGGTTTGTATGCACAATACTCCTCCCGTGCTGCGTTTGACGTTATATTCAGATACA
Organism: Leccinum rimulosum; assembly: GCA_038091395.1. Lineage (NCBI taxonomy): Eukaryota > Fungi > Basidiomycota > Agaricomycetes > Boletales > Boletaceae > Leccinum > Leccinum rimulosum. The sequence goes on from JBBPOJ010000122.1 coordinate 18,743, forward strand.
TACAACCCATATGCGTACATTGATATACCCCACGAAGAGGACAAGATTTATACGACACTCAATGCTTTAATGGTTTCTGACCCCACATACAATCTCGGCCGCAATGCCCTTTGCACACAGTATATGGATATCTCCACGCGCTGGCGCGTTGTACGATACGAAGTTCACACTCAAAACTAACCCGAATAGACACGTCGACGGAAACAATTCGGGTCGCTCACAGAATTTACTCTAGGGCCCATCTTCCTCACCATTCCACACATACACTATTATTCAACTTAATGCTTTGCATTCTCGCACGAGAATCCACCTCCCCTCTCCCTCCCCACCTTTTTTTCTGGGTTTGCTACCGGGTTTTTCCTTTATGTGCACTCATGATAGATGAAGTTCATTTTAATACACGTATTTTCTGGATATACTTATGTTATCTAGGTTGTATATTTTGGCTTTCCTTGACTCAGCATGTCCGCTCAAACGGGGAATCGTATGATGCATTGGATGGTGGGCGCCGGTGTGGCACTCAACCACGTTGCGACCGGCCCTAAATGCGCTGCCAACCACTCAAACATCTCGTATTCATTCTCTTTTCTTTCAACTCATTCTGGACTCGCACTATTGTCCCCCTGCGTCGTTTTTCATTCCTTACTCTGCAGGAGTCTACCGCAGGTCCAAGAGCGATCAGGCAGCTTAGCTGGAGCGCACCCCAGGTTCGGTTTTGGTACCGTGCTATCCGTAGAGGATGTGGGGTGGTTGTTCCTTACCAAAGTTGCTATATATTTTTCCTGAATATGAACATAGGGCAAACCTTGAGAGTGTGTATCTAAATACTATAGGCTGTTGAGTAATAGTTGCGAGATGCTGAGAGTCTCAGCTTGTTCAACGTTCAACGTTCAACTTTTCAAATCACTGCTAAGTTACTTCGTCGGAAGTCGCACGCACCGCTTTCATCCAGTTCAAACCCAGCTCATACTCAGCCTGTGGTAAATAGAGCCAAACTATACACCCACAGTGAGGGATCCTCATCGTTGTCGTCAACGTCAACACCTCCTGATCAAGACTACAGCAAAGTATGTGTTATATTCATGTTTGCACGGAATCCATATCACTTGTCTATGCCATTGCTTCAACTTTCCAGTTTTCATCGGCGATGGATGCTATATAATAGTATTGGATGTGTGAGCTGATGTACAACCTGATCCAGATGGGCCTTCAAGAATACCAGGTCGTCGGGCGCCATCTGCCTACGGAATCAGACGCAAACCCCAAAATCTACCGCATGCGCATTTTTGCGCCCAATGAAGTCGTCGCCAAATCACGGTTCTGGTATTTCCTTAGGTACGTCTCCGCAAAACAGGATTCGCTTCGCCTTGTGTTCAATCTCAATTTATACTTCGTCAAGGCAACTAAAGAAGGTCAAGAAAGCGAGTGGTGAAGTCATTGGTGTCAACGTTGTGTGTATCCCTTGCAGCCGTTCAAGTGGCAGGCGGAATGGGATTGCTGACGGGTCTCCGAACCCTCGCATGCTCCTGCGCGTGCTTTTGTTCCATTTCTAGATCCATGAAAAGAAGCCGTTAAAAGTCAAGAACTTTGGTATCTGGCTGCGTTACGACTCCCGTTCGGGCACGCACAACATGTACAAGGAGTTCCGCGAGCTCTCGCGTGCGGATGCCGTCAAGGCATTGTATCAGGACATGGCTGCCAGACATCGTGCTCGTTTCCGGTCGATTCACGTATGTGGATCCTTCCTTTTGTTGTTGGCAGGGTGCATTAACATGAATGACGAGTAGATTCTACGCGTCGTCGAGATCGAAAAGACGGAGGATGTTCGTCGTCCTTACATCAAGCAGCTCCTCGTTCCAAATCTCAAGTTCCCCCTGCCGCACCGCGTTGGGAAGACAAAATCGACCTTTGTCGCTCGCCGCCCCACCACGTTCTGATGGTAGAGAGTTGTCCTCACGATGGCTCTCCAAATATTGATGGGTATTTTTACTGCGGGCCCTGTAGTCCATGTACTCTTCATCTCTCCATGCAACAAGACAAGTTATATGCATGTATGCAGGCGACACTACTATCTTCGAAACTAACTGCTACGAGTGTGATTTGGAGCGCTTTGATCGCGGTGGATGTCACATCAGACGTCTACTCATTTGGGTGTGCGAGTTATGGGTGAACGCCGCGAGCATCTGTCAGGCGACTTGCACGAGGGGAGAGTTGTAGTTAAAACAACCAGTCTCGAAGAGTTCGACAAACTGCACATCATCCGTTATCAGAGATTGAAATCATTATCATGAGGCCGGATCTGAGAAATTACGCCTCGCTCAGCTTGAGCAGTCGATTCGCCAGGTCGTGGCTGTATGATGAAAGCCTTGTCCAATCCAAAGCCCAACTTGATTTTACTACAAAAAAACTAGGACCACATGTACAGAAAACTGGTGCATACATACAAGCGATACTAATCCTGAACTTACACACGTACGAAAGCGACCTATATTTTTGTCAAAGACTCAACTTGCACGACCCCCTAAGTTAGAAAGCGTCGATAGTAATTCAGAACAAGAGAAGAATGTCATTCGAAATGCGCGTTGCGCGCCTCTGATAGCGCTCATCTTTACCCAAAAGGAATACCTTGCAGAGGCAACTCACAGACGATTGCGCCTGCATCGATTGCACGCCAACGCCTCGCAACCGTGGCAACGCTAACAATAAAAAAACATCGATGAGCCCATCCGATATTCAAACCATCACGCGACGCGAATCGGTCACTCACGAAGAGATACAACGGCAAGTGGTGTCCACAAGTTTGACAGATTCCGCCACCCCTTCGGTAGTGCCACCGACCTTGATGATCACACTCGTGGTCAACTCGGAGTCTCTCCATCATCTCGCGGACCATGAGTTGTCGTTTGTCATTGAATGTGGCCTTGGGAAAGCGCACTTGTGGGTTTGCGGGGGAAGATACCGATGCCGATGTCGACGCGGATGCGGAGACGGTCCTGTTTGTCGGCAGTCTCGTACTAGGCGGGATCACGGTCGGAGTGGGTTCAGGGCGTGCCTGTCTGGTAATTGAATCCCGGTTCGTCAGCGTGCGTGTAGGGGTAGGTTGAGGCCGGGGTGCTTGTACGGGCAGTGCCCGCGCAGGAGCCGAAGTTCGCGCTGGAGTGGCGGGTGGCGCCGGTACATATATCGGTGCCTGCCGCTGCGCTGGTAGTACGGGCGGCACCTGCACGGGAGCTGTCCGCGCTGGAGTGGCGGCTTGTGCTAGTGCCTGCCAATGTGGTGGACGGGGTGCGGGTGCGGGTACAGGTCTTGCGGCCGGCACGGGCGGTTGTGCTATGTTTGCCCACGGATTCTCCGCAGGTATACGAGGTCGAGGTGGTGGCGGTGGAGCTGGAGCTGGAGCTGGAGGAGGCGGTGGTGGTGGTGGTACTTGCCGTCCCCGCTGTGCAGGTGCATTTTGCCGAACACCTCGAGGTACTCCAAGCTGCGCATTCACTCTTTCCTCAGCAGCCACCAACAGCCTCTGTTCGTCCCACTGCGGACACGGACACGTCTTCCATCGCGCGCGACAGAGGTAACAAAATTCGGTTCGGCATCTGCACGTCATGTGGAAACAGCCTAGGTGGAGCTCGATCATTTGTGAACAGCCTGGGCAACGGGCCCAGCCAGAGGCGCGGCTGAGCTCGAGGACCTGGGCTACGTCTGCGTCGGGACGACAGGCGTGTGTCCAGTCACCGCTATGCTGCTGGCGACACTTGCCGCACGTCCGCCTTCCACACGGTGCAGGACAAACAAATATCCGAGCGGCAAAAAGGCCTTCTGAGAGGGGTCCCAAGAAACGGCTGCATGTAGCAGAAGAACAGTAGACGCGTTTGAGGGTGCTAAACTCGGCTTCTTTTTCTCGGATCGTCGTGATCAGTGCCTGCGAGAGGTGGGGTTGGACTTGTGCAAAAGGGATGTTCTGCCTGCAGCAACGAGGAGGATAGAGCGTCTCGTCCCTTGTCGCAGACTGGAACAGGTCTGTGACGCAAGCGATATCATAGTAGTGACCACAGGGTGCACGAATTTCTGCTCCACGAATTGGATCTTGGCAGATGACACAGTCATGGCCAGTTAGGCTGTCAACGGAGACGGCTCTCAGAACGGGGTGTAGGAAAAGTCAAAATGGACACACCGATTGAGCACTGGAGTTCTTGCGGCGGCAGTGGCATTTGCGGGCCTGGAGGTAGGCAGGGACTCTGGCTGGCCGCCAAATGCCCAACCCACCACAGACGACAACCACCCTCCCCATGTCTGAGAAGGCACAGCATTGGCTCTATTTCATGAAAATGGTTTATCATCGCTGGAACACAAAATCAAGTTACTACGCCTACCTAGCAGCCTGTACTCCACGAAGTTGTTGATAAGCATTTTGCTGGGCTACCGGCCTTCTACTGCACAATCTGCCTGATCCGATTTTAAACAATGGAAACGAGCCCACTCACCCGTTATTATTTGGTTGAGGAACGACTCGAGGTGGCTGCGGTGGCCTTGGGTCAACGAGACCGACGTCTTCTCCAGCGGCGATACGTTGCGCCAGCGCCCTGTCTTGGTCGACAACCGCTAGCGCATGCGCCTGCTGCAGAAAATCGTTCATAGCAAGCTCACGATCTGTTAAGTGACCTCCATCGTTTGCCACGGCAAAAATTCTCTGGATCTCGTCTATCTCAGTGAGATTGAGCTGGTCCACGAGTTCCCGCAGGTCATCTTCATAAGTACTTCCGACTCTCTCCGCCCGTGCGAGCCGCCGGGCTCGGGAAGGGCCAGCGAGGTTCATGGGAGAGGGAGGAAAGAACTAATGAAGCATCACTGGGGGCCGTGCTTTTACACGATGCTTCGGGGCACGTGCCAGTGACTCTACAGCAAGTGAGATAAGTACCTGAATAGAAGCGCATATGCCGTTTCATCGCCGAAATGCTTGCACAGCTGATCAGTTGTGCTCGTAGGCAGTGTGGACCTCGAGCATGAGCTGCGGGGAACTTTCAACGAATTCAATACAACCCACGCAGCACGTCAGAGTCCAAGGCAGTGGCAGGTGAACAGACATTCGACGGTATCCGGAGTTTGCCGATGTGACTTACGCGTGCACCGCAGCCGGCAGGGTCCACATACATAAAGAGAAGGGCCAACTGATTGCCTTCTTCCTCGATCACTATGATCATCACGAACGACACCTCCAAACAGTCGTTGGACTCTAATATCGAACGTCTCAATGTCAATCCAGACGAGGTGACTAGTCCGCGGTGTTAACTCGCAGATACTGAGCATGTCGATCTTACAGCCTCCCCCATCGTATTCCCCTCTGGAAGAAGCCAGTGGAAGCTCTTCTCCCCCCATCACTTTCAAGACCAAACCTACCAACTATCTAGCGCTCAGCAACGAAAATGACACCATCCGAGGCGAATTCGTCATCGATCCTTCCATATCCATCCCGTCTTCCATGTTGCCTCCCCTGTGCGACAGCAAAACAGAAGAGGATCGGGAGAATCTCAGTCTCAAGTCCAAGAACGGCTCCGTTCATGGTGATATATGGCTGCTAGGCCCTTCGGGCGATGCCAAAATCGATCCATGCAATCCCCGGCGTACGATCATCTCCCTCATCTCTTCAAATGGCTCCATTTCTGCCCAAGTGGTGCGTCATTTCGTTCCGGCCGTACATGTCGCTGACGTGCACGCTAGCGAACTCTCAACAATGTCGCGCCGTTCTCACTTACTGGGCGCACCTCCAACGGATCGATTCGGTTGGGATTACCCCTCTCCTTTGAGGGGCTGATAACTGTCTCCACGCGTCACGGGAGCATCCACATGAGTGATGAGATCATCCAGAACGCGACCCAACTCAGTCAGCTCGACACTACCCAGCGGTACTTTGTTGGCGATTTTAAATTGCTGGGGGAAGAGCCATGGCGGGGCGATCAGGTCGAGGTCGAGGCGCCGCATGGGTCGATTCGCGTCAAGTATGTCGACGAATTGGCAGATTCTCGGGGTAAGAAGGGTTTCCTAAGCCGGTTGTTTGGAAAGTGATGTCGGTGAGACACCTCTAGTTGGGGCCCCATCTTGTATAGGTATTGCATTTGTATCGACTTTCTTATTATGCCAAGGCTCTGCTCAGTGAGTCGTACCCGAGTAAGATCCAGCTTTTATTTTCCAATCCGTGTCGCACAAGATCAAACCAGAAAAACAGGGAATTCATGTATGTAATGTATTGTCTATAAAACGGTAGGTGACGGTAAAATCAGATGCCCGAGGTTATATGTACTGCAGTAATGGTTTACAGATACGACACATGCAGCGTTACGCCGGTTCTATCGTGTTCGGTCGTCTAAAGTGATGTCATGACTGCTCGTTTCGAAAAACCAACAATACAGCAGTCTTCCTCCACATGCTACCATCTAGGTTGCAAAAAAAAAACCCCCGCACGCACGGGCAACACGCTCCACAGCGAGTGCGACGGAAATGTCACAGACACCTTGCTTACTCATTGTTTTATTTGCTTGGCGGGAACCAGAAGCCACCAGAGCGTGATTACGAATCGGAGACCCGTTCCGATTCCAAGTGTGCCTGCTGACCCAATCTTGTCTATCAACGCGCGGCCGATGAAGCCACCCAGGAAGAGGAAGATGATGGCCAAAACCTTATGATCCCGCGCGATGACGAGGCGACGCCAGTGGAACAGTTGGGGTTCCGTCATGAGTTCACACCAGGTGGTAGTAAGGACAACTGCGGGAACAAAAAAGGGGACAGTCAATCACAAGGGGATGTGAAGGTGAACGGAGTACGGACCGGTCGTCGTGAACTGGGTATTGAGACGTTTGCCCATGATACCTTGGAGACCCATGCTAGCGCTGATGAACCCGACGGTCACAAATGAGAGGGCGTTAGTCCAAGCTGGGTCACCTCGGATCTCTGCGACGCTGCCCGAGTTACTTTTCCATATGGTGATGGCTCCTGCCATTGTGAAAACGGTTTGGATGAAAGTGCCGGTCGTCAACCACATGCGGGTCTTGCAGCCGATCTTGTCGCCGATACGTCCAATAAAGGCACCAAAGATGAAGCACAAGAGGGAGCAGAGGGCTTGTTGGTCGGCGATGTGAAACGCGTAGTCATGTTGTCCGTTAAAAAGACGAGCGATGGCCAACGCAAGCTATGGGAGCTGTCAAGGGAATGAACATAGGACGTTGACGATAAGCGTACTTGTATAGAATTGCCTGTCTGAAAGGCACACCAAACGAATATTGCAGAAAAGCATACTGAATCGCTGAGCACGGGATGAGCGATAAGCAAGATCGGATGCGAACCGAAGAACGTACATAAAACCGGTCATGAAACAGTATGCCGATAACGGTGCAGTCGCCTGCGCCGTATCAATATCCTCCATCAAAAATGTTCTAAGACTTCTCATCGCGGATGAATGGATTGATTCGATGTCGCGGGCCTCTTTAGAACGTGTAGAGTCGTAGTTGGGAACGTTTGGGTTCGCCTTTTCGTGCGGAGTGGTTGTGGCTGTGACAGTGTTGACCAGCTGGCTATTTGTAGCAGCTGTGGGACCGTCTTCGCTCCTACGGGGAGCCGTGTCACAACGCCGTCCGATGTTCAAATCATATTCTTGTATCGGGCCAAGACTACCGGTGCTGATCGGGCGTGAGCCTTTTGAGGAGATAAGCGGAGTCAGTGACTCTCGCCGCTGGTGCTTGGCAGTAAAACGGGCGGGTAGACTGATCTTCCACATGCCCAGTCAAACACGAGAGGGAGAAAAAAGACAAGTGGAGATGCGGGTCCGCATCCAGCTTCAAATAGTGCGAGGTTAAAACGGAGCTAGTCTTTACCGCCGCTTATGACGGTGAACTTGGTCTCACATAATGAAGGACCCTGACGGACAATTACGAGATTTTTTGCTCGGGTCGCAACTCTTGCTCGTCCTTATCGCCGACTACATGATAACAGGGCTCTTGGCAGCCTGTGTCCTACTTGCGCGTTCAAATCACACCTCTTGAAGCCGCTCAAACGATCCATCCCACCAACTCTCACATACAGTACATTCCAATTTCGCGGGACTAATTTGTTGGCGTGGTGACAGATTGATTTACTTATGTCGCTCGCCTGTCAGTGTTTGTTTGGTTCAAAGGCTCTTGCCAAACAACCGCTTCTTCGTTCTGACAGCCATGACGACGCCACAAAAGCCGCGCACAGCAACGTCAAGCGAATGGACCTTCAATCACAGAACACGACCTAGATACCTGTCCGACTCAGACTCGGACTCGAGTCACGAATCGGATGTCGACGCCGATCCCGCTACCAAACCCGTCAGCGACGGTGCACGCTTGATGCGTGAAATGGATCTTTCGGGCAGGCACGAAACCGTAGAGTACCGCCCAAATCCTTGGAGCATCGCTCGGATCAATGCAGCATCCAGGCCCCTCCCCAAACCTGCTCTTGTGCCGGATCCCAACCCGGCCATCCTCATACCCCCCAAGTCTAAGCCCAAGCCCATTGTCGAGGCATTCAAGAAACTGATGAAGCCTGGAGACCTGCCAGTGCGAAGGGATCAGCCGATCATACGCGACGTTACATTACGTGGTGGTGCCGTAGCCAATAAATTGCTCCAGGGCTGCATGACCCCTCAGGTTCCACAGGTTCGCGTAGAAGTCCCAGGTCCACCTCCACCGGACCCTCTCAAACACGCTGGATCCGTACTGGGGGCACTTCAGAAGGAGAAACCAGCGCATATATCCAACCTTTCTAACCCTTCTGTAGAATCTCCTGCTCCCCGTCTATTCCAGCCTAGACGGATCCTTTCTGTGGACCCAGTGGCCCGGTCATCCCCAGTGCGCTCGTTCACGCGCCAAGTTCCAGGAGAGTTGGGTAAAGCTGTCGGAAAATATTTTCATCACAGTTCTCCCGGCGCTGTGTCGCGGATTCCAGTCTTAGGTATGATCCTTCCTCACCCTGGTACCTGGTAAGTGTGCCCAAGGTATTGCCTGTCCTTTAGCGGACACCGTGCACCGATCGTCCGCATTGCCCGTGGCTGCGCCCCCGTGTATAAACAGTCGGTCCGTGAACACCGTCGGTGATCCCCCTTCTCCCCCTTCTCCTTCTCCGCTTCCCCGTCTCCTGGGGAGCGCAAGCCGAGGCACCGCACCAAGTTGGCTATTGAATGCGATCGAAGAAGGGATCCATGCGGCTGCTCCTCCCCCTCATTCTTTGATGCCCACACCTCGACAAGACGCCATCCAAGTCGGTTCCCCACATACACGGACTTCGGAACCGAGATCCAAGCGCATGCCCTCCCCCGGACGCACCCCTCCAAGCAAAAAACCGCGCAGTGGCTTGTTACGCTCCCCAGACCTAGTACTCAAGCCGCCTTCCACATCGACTTCTCGGCGTCGCCCCAATGCGTACAACTTTGGCGAAGACAGCGATCCGGATGCCGGGTGGTCGACGCTAGCAAGAACGAAGCGGAGGGCCGCGATGTCGGTGAAGCGCGCGGAAAAACCAATGGGGATAAAGCGGTCTGGATGCTTCACTCTCCCCCTTCTTGGTCCTGCAAAGCCCATGGCGCGGGCGCTGGATGCGAAGTCCCGCGTTATCACTTACCTCCCCCCACCCATGAAGCTGGTCAATGATACCGATGATGGACCGCGAGCGTCTAAGAACTGTGAGGCCGACGAGGTTGCAACAGAAGAAAGAGAAGACGCGGAAGCTGTCGATATCCGCATGATGGACTCCGACGTGACACTCGTGAACGAGGACGAAGAGGACGTAGCTGTGATCGACGTTGACGACGTCTGTATGCACTATCCCAAGACCAGAGCATACATGAAAGCGGTTTGTGTCGCGCATTTTGCTGCTGAACATGGTCAGGACGATACTTATGACACGTCCTGTTTAGTAGGAGAGTCGCTTGAGGAAGATGCTGGGCTCTGTCGTCGAATTGCAGCTGTGAGCTCAACTCGTGCTGAGAAAGGCATGACGCTCCCGAGTCCCGGAGTGCATCATAGTGCTAGTATATTGCATGCGTGCTCATAATGCTTTTATTTGACTGCTCGCTATCTTCATCCCTTCGACAACTGGATGCACGATAATTATCAAACTACGGTATGCCGGCCGGCGCTCTGATACTTAACTTGGTGACAACGAAATTGTGCAGACGTCACGCCGTAAGCCATAGGAAATATAGTAGTACGGTCAGCAATACTTGGGCGTAAATCTTGGTACTAGGAGATGGTTTTCGTAGAGAACAATCCTTTCAGCGCCGCCGCTGGCTCGAAGCCACAGGAACTCGGAGCCAGGCTGTGCGAAGCATCTTCCACACAGTTTTTGTTTACCACTCGGATGGCTCTGGTCACCACGAGCAAGACCCATAAGCGTTTGAACTCTCTCGCGATCGACGGGCGCTCCACTGGCGCCGTAAATTTACCGACTAATTTCCTCGGCACGATGGAATGACACGGATCGATCCGAAAATGTATGTGATGGATCTCAGGCTCCTCCAAGAACAGATAGGCTGGGTCCGCTGGGAGCTGGACGGGAATTTCATTGACTGGAGAAAAAAAAAGTGCAACTGGAGTGCAAGTAAACTAGGCTAATGCTACACTGCTCGGAAGCGATGCGGGCTCGGGTAGTACGGTGATCTGTGGCGGTGTACGTGAATGAGTCGCAAGAGACTTTCCAACCTACATATTTCATGCGCAAGTTTTCTGCATGTAAAACACACCCCGGTTTTTATGATCATATCATATCATTTGATTCGAGGGTGCCGGTGAGATCTAGATCGGCATCGTCCGGGAGGGCCTGATAAAATACGACCCCGCCGCGCGCTCGAAATTAGATCTCTCTCTCTCTCTCTAGCAACCCATCATGGCGAACGTATACGTGAGTGCATCCTACGGCCGTACTCTGATCCCTTCGGATCGCATACTGATACACTCTAGTTTGATATCACAATCGGCGACAAACACGAGGGCCGCATCGTCTTCAAGCTCTACGACGAAGTCGTACCAAAGACGACCAAAAACTTCCGCGAGCTCGCCACGGGAGAGCACGGTTTTGGCTACCAGGGATCCTCGTTCCACCGTGTCATTCCACATTTCATGCTCCAAGGTGGTGATTTCACCAAGGGTAACGGCACGGGCGGTAAATCAATCTACGGCGAGAAGTTTGCAGGTATGTTTGCACCCACTGTAGACAGTCTGTGATCATGGGCTCTCACACGCATATGTAGACGAGAACTTTCAGTCAAAGCACACCAAAGCCGGTCTCCTCTCGATGGCCAACGCCGGCAAGAACACCAACGGCTCGCAGTTTTTCATCACCACCGCCGTCACCTCTTGGCTCGACGGAAAACACGTCGTTTTTGGTACGTCGTCGTTGTGAATGAGATAAATTTTCGTCAACTCGTTTTGTAGGCGAGGTGATCGAGGGCATGGATGTTGTCGGGAAAGTCGAGAATCATGGATCTCAATCGGGCAAGCTCTCTAAGACGGTGACGATCACAAAGTCTGGGACATGTTAGTTGAATGTGATGTGGGGGAAAGATTAGAAGGGAAGGGACTAAGTTTGTAGAACAGTATCAGCTTGTGAAAAACTGGCGCACCACTATGCCACTTAGTAGACACCCAGACCGACAGCATGAAAAGAGTATGGTCCGATACAGTACAATGGGTTTCCTAACTATGATGAACGAGTATCAGAGATGGGAATATAGTTTCTTGATCTATCACCAATCCCTCGTAGACGCTGCGCTTGGGATCACTTCCGAATCCCGCTGCTGATCTCCGAAAAAGATCGGCATCGTCCGAGATCTTCAAATTTATTTGTCCCCATCTTTTCCTCTTTCTCCTCATCCATCATCATGGCAAACGTCTTCGTAAGTGGCCCGTCCTACACCCACATGTGCATCGATGTAATGATGTTGCTGATCGATGATCCTCCTCAGTTTGACATCTCAATCGGCGACAAACCCGAGGGCCGCATCGTCTTCAAGCTTTACGACGATGTCGTACCCTTGACGGCCAAGAACTTCCGCGAGCTCGCCACGGGACAGCATGGCTATGGCTACAGTGGATCCGCGTTCCACCGAGTCATCCCAGAATTCATGCTTCAGGGCGGCGATTTCACCCGTGGCGATGGTACGGGCGGTAAATCGATCTACGGGGAGAAGTTTAAGGGTGTGTGATCTCTTCTGCCTTGGGAGATGATCTGTACCCGATCCTGAGGTCTCACACGAATATGTAGACGAGAACTTCAAATTGAAGCACACCAAGCCCGGTCTCCTCTCGATGGCCAATGCCGGCAAGAACACCAACGGCTCGCAGTTCTTCATCACTACCGTCGTCACCTCTTGGCTCGACGGAGCCCACGTCGTTTTTGGTATGTCATCGTCGCGAATGAGACAATGTCCGTTGACTCGTTTCGTAGGCGAAGTGGTCGAGAATTATGCCTTGGTCGAGAAAATCGAGAAACTTGGATCTACATCGGGCAAGCTCTCTAAGAAGGTCAAAATCACCGGTTCCGGAACTGTTTGATGTGATCGGTAGATAGAGACGAGATGTGAGAATGTTTGTACTACACACCTGTTACAATGTCGAGTGTTGTTCTGTCAACGAGTCGCGATCATGATCAATCGGTCCGGGTAACAACCCGAGACCAGGCGCTCACCATTCAATCATATCAGACTGATGCGCGCAAAGCACCGAAGCGCTTATTCCCCTCTAACCTGCGTCGCCCCGCACATCGTCCTTCATTTCCTTTGGGTCTTGATAATTTCCCCTAACGGTCCACGCTCGCGACACTTGATTATTGACCTTTACCAAGGTAAGTATATATATTCATCTAACGGGGCCCGCAGATATTGCGGGATGCCTGGACAAATTTACGCCGCAATTCAGAGAATGGGTCAAGTTGACCGGGTGAGTACTTGTACATAGGCTAGTACTGGTGACCAATCCGTCTAATAATAATTGCCTCGTTAGTAGACGTAAGTAACTTCTCGCTCACTAAACTTTGCTGCCTTGGAATACTCAAGGTAGGCACCTTTTTCCACACAGATGCTGGTTCTCGGACGATCGTCTGCTACCGGATATTGAGCTGCAGAGGACCATCGTCCAATGCAATGCACATTGTAACCCTGGGGGCGTCGATTGATCGTCAATATTTCAATCTTGATGGAATCCACGACATTTTCATCCGCTTCCAGCACTTTATAACGTGAGAGGAGGGTAAGATATACCCCTTTTGTTCAACTATTGCTTGCAGTCATGCTCCAAGACACGGTCGTCGAATTGCCTACCTTGCTTGATTGCGATCGAAGTGACTGGTTCAAACCATACTCGAGAGCATCGTTTATCGGGAGATGGCTCCACTGGGTGGGATGAGCGATCTTGAGAATTTCAGAACCTTCAATTTCCTTTTTTTTTCGCTGCTATTCAGGTATGCGTTAATTAAGGAGTCGGCGCTCAACAACGACGTACGTCATGAAGGCAAATTTCCAGAATGACATCGCCTTCGACAATACACATTCCAGCAAGGTTATTGACTGCAGGTTGGTATGGTGTACACGGTTGGACCAGAGGTTATACCTTGGAGCCCATGACATCTGGCACATGCAGCAGTCATGACTTCAAGCGTTCCTGCAACACCTACAGCACTCAGCATCAGAGCCTGTAACAGAATAGGAAACGACGTCCATATCGCAACACGGCATGAACTACAACAGATTACCGTGAATGAAGTTTGTAAAAAGGTAGATGACATACGTGAAAATAGTAAAGAAAGTCTGAACCACAAAAAAGTTCGTGACAATAGACCACATCCCATTTATCAGAGAATAAATCAAAGGAAGCAGTGTTCACTCTCTGCATAGGGTATCTAACAAGCATCCAGAGTGACAAGTCCATATACCGGAGCCATGACGTGCGTCGGAACAAATCGAATCCAGAACCTTCTTGTTCCCCGACGTCTCCCATACTTGTGGCTGCCCCAGCTCATGCGACGACGAGACCAAAGACAATGGCAGCAACCATGCTCATACCGAAGGGAATGTAGTTGGCAACAGCAGCGCCAGTTTTGCCCGTGGATGTCGACGATGGGCTAGAGCCGGTTGCAGTACCAGAAGACGACGACGAGCTCGCGGGGTAGGTAGAACCAGCTGGCTTGACTGTAAACTGAGCTGAGGCGTAGACCTATATTGGGCAATTGAAACACCGAGATGAGAACGGAGATAAACAGTGGATGGGAGAAAAGGAAACGCACATCAGATTGGTTCAGGATGTTGCTGAAGGAGATGGTCCAGGAGGGTGAGGCAGCCAGGCTGGACTGCTGTTGGTTCACCGTCAACGAGCAATCATAGTTTGGGACGTTGGCAATCAAAGCAAGAGGAGCTGTCAGGATGGTACTGTCTGTGTTGGTAAGGCTAGTTCACAATCTGTGTTAATTTCAGACGGAAAAAAGGGCACGCTGAGACTGACACAACTGTATATGCGCTATAGGGAGAAGTATTGCAGGACCAGGCGAGGGTGTTCTCGGTGCCAGCGACTGATGAAAACAAAGTAAGAAGGCAGAACGGAGAGACGGAAATTTCAGGACGTACCCCACCAAGAGGATGGGCTGGGGTTAGTGATGGTAAGCTGCGCTTGAGCGTATGCAGCGAGGAAGAGAGCGACGACGAGGAGGCGGCAACCGAACATGGCGAGACGACGGAGAAGGAGTGGAGGTGAGAGAAACGAGCGAAGGATTAAAAGCGTGCTGGTTGTGAACACAAACAGCCAAAAATACCAAAACTCGAGGTCAGCCCAAGTTTTTTTTTAATTCTCCGCTCGACAGTGTTACGTTACTAGGCGGTGATACATCAACTACAGTACTTCTAGTACTAAAAAAGCTAAACGCGTCGACAGCTTCATGATTGCAAAAAAATAACAGTAATAATAAAAAAAGACAACAATACGGCGACCCAAGTTCAAAGTCACTTGTTGACTATCCTCCCCTTCAGTCTTCTCTCGGCCACATCCTCGTTTTCCATCGTCATCACGTCAAAGGTATCCGGACTGCTCGCAAAAGAGCCAAAGAATGGAGTAGCGGGACTCAGTGTAGATGGCGTACGAGACGAGTAGGTGAGTGCCGGGGAAACAACCACAGGAGACTTCGGTCCAGCTTTGACCGTCGAATTCTGCTTGCCGAGTTGGGGGGATTTCTTGGTGTAAACCTGTGATGCAGACGAGGAACGGAAACGTGCACCTCTGTCTTCTTCAAGGCAGCTTCGAGCGTCACCATGCGGATACATATATCTAATATTCTTGTCACGGGAATTACTGATAGGATTGTTGCGGTCGTTATTATGGGTGTCATTGATATTATTCGGATGTGTAGATGATCGTAGCAAAGAGGGATGCGACTTCAATTCCGCCGATGGGATGACTTGACGAGTGTTGAACGGGGAAGAAGAACAAGGAATTTGCCTGGACCCGATCGATCGTTCTGCACGCTGATGGTGGCTTTTCCCTCGTTTCCCAGTCTCTTCGTAATCCAGTGGTGGTGCAACTATGCTGACTGCACGGCTAGGAGGACGCACAAATCCAACGTTCGTCGAGGGCAGTACGGCGGCAGGACATAGATCACCTGATCCTTGAAAATTGTGACAAGTCCGCACGAAACTGCGGGGCAGGTGACCCATGGCGTGAAAGTCGTCCTCGGAAATTGTAGGCAAGGTATCCCTGGAGTTTCCAGCGACCACTGATGCTTGAGGCGACTCTGGAAGAACGGAATCGAAGCTTCTCAACGAGGACACTGGCATTGACCGGGATTGAGATATTTGTGCGTGTGCTTCGAGAATGAGTTCCTCGGCAGGAGTAAAGCCGTTGCGAGCTTGAGTATGACCTCGAGGCAATGTGGTGACAAGAGGCTCTGGGGATAGCAAAGCAGCACTTGCAAGGGCCCGAAGCTTCGCCTGCTGCGACATGAGGTACTCGTTGTTGAGGGTTAAGTTTCTCATTGTATCGTCCAGCGCCCTACCCTCGTAGCCCATATTCTGTATCGATTGCAGTAAATTGTCCATCTCTGAGATCGGAAGATCCGAAACGGATGGCAGTGGCGATTCCTTGTATGTATAGCGCAGATTGGAAGGGAGCGAACGAGACACGGGAAGCAACCTGAAGTCTGGGAGAGTGTTGAAAGTAGCCTGATTGTCCGAGTGCAAAGTGGCTAGGCGCTGAGACTTGGCTATCTCATTGTCACGGGCATTTGTTTGGAGATCCTGGCCTCTGAGATTGAGTAGGGCGGCCTGGGCAATGGTCAAGCGCGAAGGAGATTGATCTTCGTTCTTCAGCGTCCTTTCGGTACGCTGTAACAACCTCCCCGTGAGTCAAAGTTGTCTAAGGAAACGCGTAACACTAACTCTGAGTTCTCTTTGCTCAGCGCTATCGGCAAAGCGAACAGAAATTCTGCAACCAGGATCATTCCATCCGCGTACCATCCTTCCGTGCAAACGTTCGATGGTTTCTTCCGCTGCGGCGCGAGTCTCGAGACTTTGACCCGTGCTTAGGTGCGGAGTGAAGGAATATTATTATTATTCGACGTACCGGACAAAAGCAATTATTCGGGGAGGATTACTTAGTTTGGTCTTGAAGAAGCGACTACTTTTGATCTCGTAGGGTTGCATCAAAGCAGCAAGACTCTAAGCAATCACACGTGATCAATTTTTGTTAATTTCGGTGCAAAGTGAAACGATACCTCTTCATCTGTTGACAATGGGAGTCTGTAGTAAATTTAGTATTGTAATAAGACGAAATGAGAATGACTCACCCTTCTATATAGAGATTAGTCGAGCTAGTATCCTGGAGTTTCTCCATGCGGAACTTGAATGAATTCGTGTCCGTGTCGGTTGATTGAACAGCAATGTGCTGCGCATACTCGGTTCCAGGGATCCGATGCACTCGCTACGATAAACGTGAACATGAGAAACAATAGATGAAGCTTGACCCACCTTGGAAAACGAAGGATGAAGGTTACGATGCTTTCGAAGGCCGTCAATGCATCTTTGCGCAGATTCCACATCATGGAATCTACAAGGAAATGCGAATTTCTGAGCAAGTCACCAGGCATGCAGAACTTCGAGGATGCCTTACAGGACGAAACCGTAACCCCTAGAATATTGAGAGAAAGTGAATCAAAACATGATTGACGACAAAGGCCAGAAAAGACCAACGTAGGTTTCTCGCTCACGTGCCGAGTAAATGTCCGAACGCTTTTAATATCACCAAATGGTCGCGCAAGGGCAAAGAGATCTCGTTCGGAAAGATGGGGAGGGAGGCCATTGATATAGACATTTGGCGTCCGTTGAGAGGTAGTATGAATATCATATTCGGTAGAAGATACTTCGCTTAACGTGCACTGAGAATCTGCAGAGTTTGGGAAAATGCGATCGTATGAAGTCGCGGAGCTTGAGACACCTGGAAAATCAAAAGAAGCTTACACCGGAGAAAACTGTCATTCAAACGCGGACAATAGTAGAATGGAGACTCACGTGTGATGGACTGCCTGAATTTAGGGGACAGACAAACTGGTTCTACGCTATCGGGATCAAGGGGTTGCGACAAAGCAGGGTGGTGGTCACGCTGCAACGTAGGCTCTGGAAGTATAAGACAAGAAGGGTTACTGTTGATTGAAATGGACATTGTTGTCAAGTTTTGCGTGGGGGAATTATTAGGCTGAACGGGTGACTGGATTGTGGACATGGATGTGCTGATGCTAACGGTATTGTGGTGAGAGGATGTAGGTGACGCAGAAAGCTGAGTGGACGATGACGGAGAGTTGGGCTGTGGGAGAGCGACTTGTTCTGCAGAGTTACTGGTATGTAGGAGGGATTTAATGGAACGGACATGGTGTTCGTCTGAGGTCGTTACGGGCGGGTTCTGCGGCGAGGAAGGGGAAGGGCACATAGCGGTGATTCGGGGAGTGCTCGAGCGGGAGAGGTAAAAGCCAAAGAAGACAGAACCGGCGAACCTGACGTAAATAGCGCGCTGTAGCGATGACAAAAGGGAACTTGGTAGGCGGATGTGGGGGAAGAAGGAAAACGAGGGTGGGGGGGAAGGAATGGAGACGAGAAAGACGGGATTCTTTATATTCTTTTGAGATGGATGACGCACGGGCCCTCTCTACGGACGGAAAGAGTCAAACTTTAAATGGATCGTCGGAGACATCCTTCGAGGATGCCTCCGTTAGCGCCGTAGCAAGGAAAAGGAGAATCGCACCAAATTAAGCAGGTCTTGAAGTTCAATTTAGAACTCCGATATCAAATTAGGAAATTGCCATCCTCCGTGATCGCTACAGACTTGTATCCGAATATTACAGCAATAGAATATAAATACATACGATAAAGTGCAAATCATCATGACAGGTCCATCTGCGTCCCCCCAGGTTGAATGGGTACGTCATCAAAATCACTTAGCGTGGCTATGTCATCCTCGTCCAAGTCTAGATCGGCAAAGTCCGCGAATGCCGCGTATTGCTCAACTTCTTCTTCCTCCAACTCGTCAGGGGTTGGTTCCGCACTGCCCGACTTTTGTTCTGGAAGAGCGGATGAGTGGAGACCAGGTAACATGAACGATCCTGCTTACCCTGTAGCTCGTTCTCCCATACAGTGGCGTCCTCCATGTCCGGATCGAACGAGGACCCGACTTCAAAAGCGTAAGAGACATGGTAAGAATGATTCATCCTGTTGTTGGCGCTTTGTATAATTCTCCGAAAAAGCTAACGTGCTCTGTAAGCGCAACGCGTCGGGACCCCTGTGTACGGCAACGCACCTCGTCCTGCATGATGGCATCATCCGTCTCTTCTTCTTCTTCGTCCTCACATTCCATGAATATATCGGAACATCTGTCGCTGCTTCTCCGCGAACTGACGGCCCGCTCACGTAGCTTCTGTGCATGTTCTCTGCATCGGGCTTGCAAGCGTTCCCGGAGGAATACTTTTTGGGGGTCCACCGAGGTTTGGTTTCCACTGCGGAACAGAAGTTTCGCAGCGGATGGGGTACAATATGATGTAGCGGTCGTTGATTTATACTGGGCGCGCCGCCGTTCCCGTGCTTCGTGAGTTGGAGACGAGTAACTCGGAGATGCGAGCGGAGAGGAGTTCATTGGCTGGTGGCTTCGTGCCGAATAGAACGAAGTTGGTGTGGAGCATGCGAAAGAACTCAAGGGACTGGAAGAGTGTACTAACATGTCTTGACAGTAGTGAAAGATATCAAGTCAACGGATCGCTTACTGGTCGCGTTTGTTGATACGTGTTGACGTGTCACACTTCTCTCTCATGTGACTTGACTTACAAAGCGTCCACAAATAGTTTATCGGGACTCCTCGGGTCAGTTGACCAAGTGTGTGGCCGGGGAATCTATCACTGAGGCCGTCTCCAAGCCACGAAATGCAACAAAGCTTGTCAGATAAACCATTATACCTAAACGAGACACTTCCAATAACTCTATCGATACAATGATCTAGTCTCGTTCGGAGCGAGACGAGACTACAATAACCATCCTCTCAGCCAATCGTCATTGTCGCGTCTACCAGCCTTGACACACGTGAAACGTCCGGTTCCTGACTCGGTCTCGACGAAAAGATCACATCCTTGATTATCTGCGAGATCAATCCGTGCTGTGCTTCAGCAGCGATCTTCTGGCTGTGAAGACCAAACAGCGTAA
Organism: Leccinum rimulosum; assembly: GCA_038091395.1. Lineage (NCBI taxonomy): Eukaryota > Fungi > Basidiomycota > Agaricomycetes > Boletales > Boletaceae > Leccinum > Leccinum rimulosum. The sequence continues at coordinate 38,466 of JBBPOJ010000122.1, forward strand.
ACAGGAGGTTATATTAGCCAGACTGAATTTGAGATATACAGACCTGTCTTTGACGGCCTTGGTAAGTTGATTGTCCTCCTTCTTCTTGTCTTCTTGCTGGAATGTAATGTGAGATGTGACCTCGAAGACCAAAGTGAAACGGTGGTATACCTTGTTGGATCCTTTTTCGTCTTGACCTTTCAAAGTTGGTGCAGGCGCTCGTGTATTGCCCACTGCTGTCTGCGCTCTCGCGAGTTTTTCGTGCAGATCCGTAATCTGAGATACAGCATAGGCACGATTCTATGAAACAACACAAGGCGATCGTAGTCGGTCCAAATGAGTGTTAAAGGGAAGCATACCGAAATCAAGTTGCTTCCGCTGAGCGTATTGACCCAGTATTTGTTCCACAGCAGCCCAAGCAATTCCTCGTCCAAACTGGATTTGAATATTTCGACCTCGAGTGGATAATATTGATTGGCATGGGCACCGAAATCTTCAATCTTGGCGAGGGGGATAGATTGGTACTCAGAGGCTGTCGACGTCGGAGGGGTATAGTCCTTGGGGTAAGTACGGAATGCACCAATATCAACTTTTCCAGCTGAAATGGTGCGATTGGGATCGATCTATGAGAATACAAAGAAGATGAGAGACGAAAGTGAGATAGGAAGGAGAAGCCAAACGTACGACGACAGCTACGAAAGGATCTTGGAATTGCTGATTGTTCATCTGTGTATCGACATCTATGCCAGACAACCAGCAACCATAACCGGGATGGGAATGATACCATCCAATCGCGTTCTCCAGTCGTTTGACCTATCCAAGCGAGGAGGTATGGTTCAGTCTTGCATGAGTGATGGCGCATACTAAGAAATACCTTTTCACACTCCTGTATATATGTGACCATGTATTCGTTCGCTTCGTTCGCAGCGTTGACGCGTGTTTCGGTGCCTTGAACGGGCAACGCAAATGAATCCATTATGACGATCGAGTTGCCCACGACCTTTCCTTGCATGAGGCCCATGATTTCGTGTGGTACTCCTGATCTGGCATGTATGACCTTTCGAAGGCGGTGGCATCAGTCACTTGAACAGCGGTGGAAGCACGGGCATAAGATAGGTGAATTGGGCGAACCATTTTAATCAGTGCAACTGCAGATATTTTACACGATTTGAAGTAATGCGGACTATCAAGTCACGATGAGTAAGGGGCGGGATGAATCACGGCGTATAACGATTTGAACAGGAGGTTATGGCCGCGGTACACTCACTCTTTGTCCCAAGGCGCTTGTTGGAGGATCTGTTTGTTGGCCTGGACATCGAAGGCATATATTTCATCCTTTTGTGAGATTTGCTGCACCTGGTTTGCCAAGGAAAACGTCTGAAATGCTGTTGAGGAAGCCATGGTCGTCCGAGATCAAGTACTGGCTTGTTACGTAAACAGGTGCACTCGGATTACTGTAATGTCATTGTCATGGAGGACAATGATGTCGAGTCGCACGTTAAGATACGACCTCGATTGTAGTCCCAGGTAGAATAGGAGACGACTCTAACGGTACTGGTGCCATATAAAAGCTGGCCTAACTACACCGCCAGCGGGGAATCTTTTGAAGCCAGTTTTCCTACAGAACCCCTGTCCGTTCCGCGTCCTGCAAAGCTTTGAGAATCCCAAAAACGACATGAATTCCTTCCCGTACAAGCTCCAAGTCGTCGGACAACACACGACTGAGCACAGGGGATATCTTGTCTGGGTGCCAACGAAGCAACGAACTCCGTATCCTCTCCCTCTTCGTCGACGTGTTCGTCCTCACGGATAGGCTCTCAAACAGAAATTCAGATACGGCGGTGCGTGTGAGTGGGCCAAGGTCCCGACTCGACAGAGTAACCCCAAGTGGCCAAGGAAAGTCAACGAACGCGATCGAGGCCGTTGCTGCCTTGGATGACGACTGCATCGCGCGCCAACGCGCCTCGTACGCCTCCCATCGCAGCATCTTCTGCCTCTCCACGTCTTGGAGGTGTAGTTCCAGGCGTATCTGTTCTGTGCGTGCCTTGTCTCGCCTACCGAACGTGTCTCGGAGAACGCCGCCGGCGCGTACCCATTCTATCTCGCTGCATTCGCCGAGGGCGCGTTCTTGTTCGCGTCGTTTGCGTCGTTCCCCTTCCAACAATGCCTGCTCCACGTTCCCGTTCCCATCGTCGTGTCCAGGTTGTCCAGAGCAGTTTTGACTATTCCACATGGTACATGCTGAGAATGTTTCTGTTTCTGAGGGCTGGACTGGACTGGCCGCGCTAAAGGACGTGGGCGGGAAAGCCAAGTAGCCCTTCATAGGAGCAGCGAAGTTGACTTGAAAGTTGAAGATGCTTACTAAGTCAGCCACAGTCGGGGAGTATTGATCCAAATGCAAACCCTAACCCTAACCATCACATGGATGTTGTCTCGCTCCCGATGGTTCCCTCACCGCCGTCTTCTTGCGCACCAAGTCCGACTCGCATCTAATAGTGTTCCGGTCTTTCGAAAGGGTAGAAATCTCTCTGAGCGCTATCAAAGACTCGAAAATACTACCAGAGAAAAATCCGAACGTGCCGGGCACGTTGCTCTGCTTTCTCAGGGCTCTGCAAGTGGAACCAAGCTTTCGTCCACGCCACCCAATACCATCGCCGGTTTCGTGATACCAAAAGAGCCCCGCGCACCTGCGGATGATGGTATGTATGCCAACCTTTTCGCTTCCTTGAGACCGCTGACGTGTGGGGTCCGACCGGAGAGTGCTGCATGTCTGGATGTGCCGTGTGTGTGTACGATCTGTACGAAGACGCGCTGGTAGAATATAAGGAGTCCGTGGTGACCCTCCGTGCTGCCCTCTCAGCACGACACATACCCCAGTCCGAATGGCCTGCCCACATACGCATTAGGAAAGAGACCAATCCATCTCAGACCCCCATGCTCGCGTCGACAAGCGATAAATCCAAGAATGCTGTACTCAGTGTGTTTGAAGAAATGGAGCGAACTCTCAAGGGAAAGCGGGACAGACGAGCGGCAGTCGAGGCTGAGAGTTTGTCCTGACCATCTCTCTCGAGTTGGTTGACGCTGATGCTGAGGTAGAGAGAGCAAGAGGGGAGGTGCTCGCGGGAGATGGCGCGCAGGTAGGACTGGATCTGCGGGGGATCTACGAGAGCATTAAATGGGTTATATTTCCCAATCGCTAGAGTCCTACCTCGAGTCAGAAGTAGACTTGTATCCAATGCGAAGTTATATTCTTACATTCCACTTCTTAGGAACGCCCTGGTTATATATTATCATTCTTGGTGTCAATACCACGCTAGAGGGAGGTCTTATGTGCCAACTATGAAACGATCGCCAGTGGATGCAGGGTGATGATTATTTCCCGGTAATTGCCGCCTCGGATTCGCTGATCAGACCGGAGCAAATCGTTCAAGGTGACGCAATGCACTACGCTAACAGTTAAGTTACCGCATAGAAGCGCAGGCGCAGAAAGAACGCCGGTCACACAGATCTCATCAACTTTGAGCATCCCCTTTAAAAAGATTAAAGGTATGGTTCGAACTTCTCAATAAATTTGCATGCCCTCGTGTCCATCTCTTGGTTCTTTTTCGGACTTCTTTGTAGTATCTCTCTCGATCACTCTCGTCGTTTTTCACACAAGACACTCAATGCAGACGGAATGCAAGCAGGTCAGCGATCCCCAGTATTCCATCATCAAGCGAGGGAACCTCGTAGAATGCCGTCAAGCAAGCCTTCAACAATCGTAATCTGGATTCAACAATGTCTATGTCTATGTCTATGTCTATGTCTATGTCACTGTCAGGTCTCCCTCTTTGCCAACATACACATCACATTGAAAAGCGCTTCTGCTTGGATAATCAGTCCATCGAGTCTAAGCCAAACGATACCACGTACTCGGAAGTAAGATCCTTTAATTTGCACCAAAGGTACAGCGATGATGAACAGGCCGATGGTGATCCTACGTTGAATTTATGGGCAGAAGAACAGGAGGAAACCGAAACCACAGGAGAAACGCACGCAGCTTCTACGCCCATGACCAACAACCCACCCGACTTGGTCGCCCACGAAACCTGAAAGTACGGAACGAAGAACCCTGCCCTCGTTTCCTAAGACATTGCATTGGATTTGAAGAGACTATGTGCGCACCACCAAGAGACCGTGCGAGATTTATCAACGCACTGATCTCTCCCTAGGTGAAACGTGACGCGTCAATGTTTGGTTGATGTGCTGCTCGCGAGAAAAGGAGACCCACCTGATGCTTAGGGAAACAGTCATTGCTGTACGCGTCTTCCGACACGCTCAATAGTCGTCCGTACTAGTGCAGGATTGGACACTCACAGACCGCGACGGTATTCATCATTATAGCTACCTGT
>JBBPOJ010000123.1:0-42503 GCA_038091395.1 Leccinum rimulosum
CCACCGTTCCTCCCCTGACCCCGATCAAATCCTCCTGCTCCCGCCCCTTTCAGCAGATCTCCTGCGATCTTATCACCGACCTTCCCTCTTCCTCCGGCTTTGACTCTTTATTGGTCGTGGTCGACCACGGGCTTACAAAGGGGGTGATTCTTTGTCCTACGAAGAAAACTATCACGGCAGAGGGAATAGCCACTCTTTTCTTTCATAAAGTCTACAAACGCTTCGGCCTCTACGACAAAATCATATCTGATCGAGGCCCACAGTTCGCCTCCTCCTTCGCTAGGGAACTCGCCAAGATCCTCGGATACAATCTCTCCCTGTCCACCGCCTATCACCCCCAAACCGATGGAGAAACTGAACGTGTCAACCAAGAAGTCGAAACCTACCTTCGGATCCTTTGTGGAGATAACCCCACCACATGGTCAGATCTCATCACTCAAGCGGAGTTCGCGCACAATCATCGCCCCCATTCTGTAACCGGAAAATCCCCCTTCTTCCTCATGATGGGGTTCGAACCCCGTCCCCTCCCTACCGTCATAGCCGAAACCAACCTCCCTGCGATCGAATCCTGCCTCAAGACCCTCTCTGCTGCCCGAGACGAAGCCCTCGCCGCACACGAGCTCGCCCGACAGGTTATGTCAGCTAGGAATGGCAGAGGATTTGTCCCTTTCTCCAGAACGAGAATTAAAACATGCCAAAACAATCCTCCTTGCCTATAAAAAACTCCATCCTTCCGCTTTTCCCTCTAACCCTCCTCCCTCCTAACCACCGTCTCCTCACACCTATACCGAAATGTCTAGCTATGCCCATTCCGATCCTATTTCTATTTCATCCATATCTTCCATTTCTCTTTCCCCACCTCCTTATCATCGTAACCCTCCTTCTCCTACCAGTCCTCTGGCTTGAGGTCGTCTCCCTAGCCCTCTTGGTGGAGTTCCTCTGGGCATCGACGATCTCGAACCCCCTGCCTCTCCCTCCCTCACCGAGGCTCTAACCCTCGTCACCAACCCCAATGCATCCTGGCGTTCCAACTCCCCTCGTCTTCCCTCCCCTCTAGAACCCATACAGTTGTCGCAGTGGACGTTCCACCCTGTTACAGCTGACCCGGATAGGGTCGGATGTAGACTTGGAGACGAAGGCTAAGACGAAGTATTGGCCGAGCAGACGTAACGTCTGGCGAGACCCGAAGACTAAGGACTGAGGGTTCGACGAGGAGGATCTCACAAAGAGTCGCTTCACTCGAAGACTCGAAGACTAAGGTCACACCCGAAGAGGGCAGAGGTTCGGGGGTACTGAGGGACGGAGGACTCGAGGGGAATGCAGGAGACTCAGATGATATTCCAAGTAGCTCTAGCTTAGGTTTACAGGACGAGACGATATTCTATATATACTAATGAGATAGAATACGAAAGAAACGTAAGGAAGGGACGCGTCATCCGCAGTATGGATGAGTAAGAAGCTGCGGAGGATTAGTGATACAGATGACGAAGGATGACGAAGCGATGGAGTCAGAATGAGTCAGAATGATAGGGAAAACTCGGAACGAGACGGAAGAAACAGGGATTGGGAATCAGAAGAAGTAGGACCGTCAGCGATGTGGAACGAGACGCGAAATCGCCCGAGGTCTATGATACAAGGTGAATACAATGTAAAGGCGAAGAGCATAGCAAAGAGAGAGAGAAAAGAGGTACATAGAGAACATAGGGGACGATCGTAACACACCCTCTGCTTTCAGAACTAGGACCGACGACTTGGACCCCACTACTGAGGATCTCCTGACACTCAGGATGTACCTACAGGATGCCCGCTTCTGCAACCCTGTTTTCCATCACACCGACGTCGAATCCCCCCTCTACTCCACCTATCTTGCCTTCATACATGTTTCTCGCCTCACCTCCATCGCCGCAGGACTACTCCCATCATCTGATGCAGATACTGCTTTCCTCGTCTCCCAAATTACCGTCGTTAGAGTCGCCGTGGAACAGCATCTTCTCACCACCCTCTTCCAACTAGGGATGTTGGATTTCATTATCGATCTAGATCGGTTTCTGGCTGAGTCGACTATCTATTCCGCCCCCCTCACCATCCCCTCCTCCCCTCCAGGCCTCCCTCGTCCCCCCCTCCATCTCCACGTCGCTGAGATCGAAGCTGTCTCTCCTGAAGGGACTCTTCCCCCCTTACGAACCCCCTCCGCTTCCTCTTCCCCCTTAGGAACCGCCGAGGTTGACGAACTGGACAAAATGGAAGCGATGTTCAATTCGGTCTCTGTCCATAGCGACGAAGAGGAACACCTGGAGAATATCGACCCCGCCTATCACTCCCCTCCGCCTTCTCCCTCCATCACATCAACCCCCTCAGTGTCTTCTCTCCCTCTGAACGCTCGAGAAATAGCCGTCATGAATTCGGCAGAGGCAAGACTTGATCGAGAACTCGATCTTCCAGTCGATCGAACGCACAGGCTCTATCCAAAGGCCTGCTTCTCGTGCAGACGCCTCAGCCACATCCGCGTCGACTGTCCCCACTATAAATGTCCCCTCTGCCTCAAACCAGCCCCGGGACATCTTCAAGGAGGCTGCCCTCTCAAACGACGTGCTCAAAGGCCTTCTCCTTCCGCCTCCTCGTCTTCCTCATCCTCTTCTCGCTCCTCCCACCAGTCCGCTCGCTCGGGTCGAGGTCATGCCAAACCATTTCGTCCCCCTCGAGGATCTACCTCCTCTCATCATACTCGTCCTCCTCCTCATTACCCTACCCCCTCGGGTCGTCCTCCCTCCCCAGATTACGACTACGACCAAGAGGATGTCTATAATGGCGAAGCTGACGCCAACATGTACGACGAACATCTCTGGACTGGGATTGACTATTAGAGCTTGGGTCGGTGACTCCAAGGCTACAAGAGGGGTAATGTTACGACTGTCTCCTGAGTTCTCTATGTATCTCTTTTCTCTCTCCTTTTGCTATGCTTATCGCCTTTACTTTTTATTCACCTTGTATCATAGATCTTGGGCGATTTCGCATCCCTTTCCACATCGCTGATGATCCTACTTTTCCCTATCTCCAAGTTCCTATTTCTCCCTGTCATTGTTCCAAGTTTTCCCTATCTTTTATGACTCATGATGGAGCCATCACTTCGTCATCTATCTGTCATTGTATGACTGATCCTCCGCAGCTTCTTATCATCCATACTGCGGATGACGCGTCCCTTCCTTGCGGTTCCTTCGCATTCCATCTCATTAGTATATATAGACTACTGTCTCATTCTGTAACGCTAAGCTAGAGCTACTTGGAATATCACCTGAGTTCTCTGTGTCCCCTCGAGTCCCTCGCCTCTCAGTACCTTCGAGCCTCTGCCCTCTTTGGGTGTGTCTTTAAGTCTTCGGGTGAAGTGACTCTTCGTGAGATCCTCCTCATCGAACTCTCAGTCCCTTAGCCTTCGAGTCTCGCCAGGCGTTACGTCTGCTCGACTATCCTTCGTCTTCGTCTTCGTCTCCAAGTCTACATCTGACCCTATCCAGGCCAGTTGTAACAAGTTTGAGTCTCATAGCTCCATTTTTCTGTGCTACATCACCACTACCTCCTATACTGAAGCTCTTCTTTTTGCTACAGAATTGAAATTTTGACCCCTCTTTGCACCACATAGCCCCTACCTCCTAAAAATTGACCTCTTATTATGATAGCCTCTACTTCCTAAATGACTCTTCTTTTTGCCCCATCACCTTCTCTTATTATAGCTTTAGCCCACCATTCCTACCATATTCACTCTCTCATTGGCAGCTACTCCTACTTCACCTCATCCCTTGTGTTTCTCACTGATGTGGACAAGGACAAAGTCAAGGCTGCCTTGCAGACTGAGGGTATCATTGGTCGACCTTGGATGTTGATTGAAATGCAGACTCAAAAGTCTTTTTATAAACAATGGGAATACACTTTCCGGATGCAGCTCTTGGACAGTGAACAAGCCCGACTATTTAAGGCCGCTTGCGAAGCTTTGTCAAGCAAGAGACCATTGCCATCAAGAAATTCATTGACATCTTCAAATTGAAGTTCAACCTTGTCAATTTGGATGAAAGTTTGGAGATCAAACCCAAAGGCCAAGACAGGCTCACAGTATGTCAATTTCATGATGGCTATCGTGCACTCATTTGACCCACATATTTTAGATAGGGCTGTGCATGCCCCATGTCCATATAATAGTGAAAGAGTTCATGCAGTATCACCGATATAAAGACATGCAGGGTTTTTTCAGATTTTCCCTCCCTCAATCATGTGTCCCTTACCCATTCTAGTAATTTCCTGACCAACATGACTCAGATTCCTTTAGGCCTTACACTTGGCTGGACCCAGACACAGGAGCATGTTTCTCTGGATGGAACAAGGATACTAGCCAAACCTTCACGATCAGACTATTCAGCGTAAAGAACTGGGTAGTCATTATCCCCAACAAATCTTATAGGGATAAGCTGACTGACTGTCTTGTTGATCTTAGTAGCCCCAATACACCATTCCTTAATTACCTGGATCAAGTGGATGCAGAAACAATACATCTGCATTGCAGTAACTTCCTGTGAGTATCCTCCAACCTAATATTTCTTTTTAATTTTTTTTTTTGCTCCTCCTGGTGAAAGAGAAAACATAGACCAGATTTATACTTCTTTGGATCACAACCACTCACAGAATAAGTGTTCACCTATACTAAAGAGGAAAAGGAAAGGTGGATGATGGAGAAAATAGTTGCAGCACAGAAAGCTGAGTTGGTTACAGATAAGCATGACCTTGCCTCAAAGCTTGCTGAATTTTACTCCAGGTGAACTTATCTGCATATTCCCACCACAATATTTCCCAAGTAAGTTGCTACTAGTCAGTGACCCTTTTCCAGTTCACACATTTGAATCCAAAATAAAGATTCCACTCTGATGGTGTTGGTATCCACAACTATACCTTCTGCTCTATGTATGTTCCATCCTTCATGCTAGTCTTGCTACTTGTGTTTTGGACATCAGTAAGTTGGAACAAATGATGATGTCACAGGAAAGTCTGCCATTTGTAGCTATTCATTGCTCTTGGTATAATCGGCACACAACTACGGTTCATACTAACACTTTCCATGATTGTTGGTCATTAAATTCTAGTACCAGGGAGGTGATGCACCAATTGACATTTACCCCTACTGGTTACAGTTGCAGGATGGAACATGGATTAATTATCAGCAACTCATTCCATATTTGTCAAAGGAGGCTTATGAAAATTCATTGGCCCAGAAGCTCTTCAGAACCTGGAAGCTGTATAGGCAGGGCCTATGCATTGATGATAATACCGAGCACTACTGATACACATGGGTCCTGTTATTAACAGTGATACCTGCCCTTACAATAAGGAAGAGGATGTTTACTGAGGCAGATACTGAGCATTTGGATGCCGAAATCATATGGAATGGATTAGGTGTTAGTACAACTTATATGTCACCACCCTGTACTATACTGATGTCAAGGGCGATTCTGAGAACTTGTACTGAGCACTAATGATGCATACAGGCTATAGCTAGTCCCTACTCAATGATAGTCCTCATCTACCTAGAATACCCAACTTATTTGGAAGTCAGTATGTTATCAACTGACCTGGGTACATACACCAAGTGAGACTGATGTGTATGGGCCTGTCAGTGCACTGTTATGCCAAGACTCAATTATAATTTTATTAGGTCTATTTAAAATGATATGCAAGGGTCATGCTAACGAGACTGAACACCCAGCCCTTACTATTTGCATGGATCTGATAATGCCAAGACCTAAAGGAACCCTACAACTTTGGGAATGCAGAATAAATATTTTATAATATCACACATATTCCTATACATATTGATTACTTATGAAGTCAAATCCATTCAACACCAACAGCTGTCTGTCTTTCTAATATTGCTCGCCTGCGCTGAGATGCATTGATAAAAGCCATTGAGGCTTCCAAGATGGCCAACTGAAGACTACTTCTGAGAGTGCCAAATCAATCGACCTTTGCTCACTGTCGAAGCTGATCCTGTGAATACTAAGCACATCATTATTATCACATTCTCATGGACCTCACTCCAGCACTCACAAAATTTAGGTTCACCAATGATTCCTACCCCACCAACTTGCATCGAGCTTTTGGCGAGTCTCTCATTTCCCTCGTCATTTACTGGAACATCACTGGCTCACTACATCAAACAAGACAAACAATTCAGATATTGCACTTACATCCATTGTCTAGAATGTTCTGGATATGCTTTCTCCAGATGTCCCAGTGCTCCTGATTAATCATATCAGGTGCTGATGCCTCGTGATCAAGGTATCCCGACTAGCCGATATCATCTTCTACAAATGAATTGTCAATTGCAGCAAACAATGTCACTGTGGGAGAAGAGTTCTTGGCATGCGGAATGAACTCTGGGGCCTTTTGGGTCATTGTATCTAGGGGAGAATCTGAAATCACTAGGTCGAAAAATACAATCAAAGAATAAATTCACCTGCTGGATGAAGATAGTATGGCAGAGGTATTGAAACCCTGCAGCTGGCGAAAGGGTTCAGAGCAGATGTCAATGTCAATGTCAATGTCAATGCCTAGGGAATACACCGAGCTGTAGTCCTTGACTTGGTGAGGGATGAGATGTACAGCTCAAATGGCGGTAGAGTCGGAACCCACATCCCGGCAAAGGGATTAACACTAGACTGATGTCTAGGCAATTCAGGAGGTGGGAAGGAGTAGGGTGGTACTGGTGGGACTTTCATACCTGGGCCGAAATTACAATCAATCCGAAATTACATTTTATTAAGGAATTTACTCACCTTCAAATACATTTGTCTGGGAATTGGAGGAAGGCTTGAGTACACCACAGAGAGGATGAACTGGCTCATCCGGATGAGAGATGGGGTTCCCCTCATACCTGCAAGGGGGTTCAATGGAGGTGAGGGAGGTGTGGGGAAAAGGGAGGGGCTGTTGGGACCTTCATGCTGAAGAAGGGGTTTGGTGAAGGTGGGGGCTGCGCATAGGGAGGTGTTAGCACCCTCAAACCTTTGAATGGATTCGATCACAAGGAGGGCAAAGAAACAGGATGGAGTGTCGGAACCTTCTGACCAGTGAAAGGGTTCACTGAAGGCTCGGGCATAGCATAGGGTGGAGGTGTAGGCACCCACATACCTGTGAAAGGGTTCAGAGGATTCCTGCATGCCGAAGGTTTAGTTGGGTCTGAGATCGTGTGAACAGAAGCTATGAACAAGGGGTTTAACATTAATATTAAACAGCTAGGAGGACAGGACTATACCAAAGAGTGCAAATCACATTTGTTTTTCCATTGCGAGTTGAAACCAAGGATGGTAGTCAACAAGGAAGGTTGGGGCAAAGATGACCCTCTGGGGTGTGATTTTAAGTGCATTATAAGCTAGCTGAGTCCACCCATGCTAAATGTATATTAGTAGAGTCAAAAATCAATTGTGGAGTTTGGCTGGCATTAATACACAGAACTCTTACTCTAACCGCAACCAACATTTGGTAATCAAATCCCAGACTTGTGGACACGTCAACCCACAATGGAGCCAAGGCCCTCGGCCTCGCTAATGTAGGTGTGGTCCACACTCAGTATGAAAGGTCCACAACCACAACCCAACCAGCCCTTGTCGCCACTCTTTCTGCATCATCCAGTCCACCATCCATCTCCCTCCCACCACCATAGCCATGGACTCCCTCAATTCCCAAGCCATTGTCGACAAAGCGAGCGACAGAATTGCACTCATCCTGAAGACGAAGGTTTTGCGGCCGGTGGAGGAGAACAAATTACAAGCAAAAGTGTGGCACAACACCATTAAGGAGCTGAAGGACCAACTAGTGCATGTGCTAGGCCTGTCGACAGTCACAGCAAAACTAACCTTGCATTTCACTTAGAACCTCATTCAGCCTATGATCAAATTGGCTCGGATGATCCCCAGGTTTGCCGTGGCAACTGGGATTCAGCTCATTGCCTCGGCTGCAAAGAAGGAATGGCCAGAGTGGTCGTCTATCATTGTGGAAGACGTCAGTCTTGACCCCAAGCATCCTTGGCTCACTATCGGGAAGCAGGTCCAGATAGAAATTCTGGACCCCATGGATGAAGATGTCTCAATGGAAGAGATCCTAGTAGTGGTTGCCTTGTCAAGTCAAGAAAATGCTTGCGGTGCCAGTGCTGATTAGAAGGGAAAGGGAAAAGAAAAGGCTAAAGAATTTGTGGCAGACAAAGAAATGGTCTGCCGTCCTCGGGAGGAGGCGAAGGAGGTCCAAATTTGAATCCAACAGGATGAGCTAGCAGCTGGGCTGCAGCGAGGCCGGAGCAGGACTCCATTAAGGGGTCCATCAGCGAAAGAGGACTCCATCAAAGCACCAAAAGGATGCCGAACTCGTGCACCTTCGAGGGAACCATCTGGTGATGAAGGTTTGCCTTTGGCAGAAGGACATGCAACACCTGCTCTCAGAGAAATGAGCGCTGCAATTCGAGGGAAGGCAAGGCCTGCTTGCAGTGTAACAAACACAAAGTGAAGTGTTCCCTTGCCCCTCAGCGCAGTAATTCTGTAGCTCCAAGTCAACCCCTCGTCCCTCCCACCATGCTGCAGCTCCTCCACCTTTTTCAATCAAACCCATTGAGAAGGGAAAATTATCGACACCAAGTAAACCTCGCTCACAATCCCACCATCGTCGTCCCCCATCACCTCCCACCTCTCCTGATGCCCCTACAGCTCCCATCAAGATTAAGATCCCTTAGTTGAAGAAGGGGTTCAGGGAAGAATCCCTGTCGGCCGATAAGAAAAGTCGCAAGAATGGGCATAAGTCTGTTTGGCCAGGTATATGATCAATGATACTAATCATGATCTTAGAGTTCGATGGAGCAGTCATCACCAGCCGACTGATCGCTGGGTCATCCAAGGCTCACAAGAAGTTCCGTGTCCAGGCCCTCCTCCACTGATGCAACCAAAGGAAGTTTGGGAGGTTCCCCGGATAGGGTCAGATGTAGACTTGGAGGTAGACAAAGGCTAAAGATGAGGGATTAGTCAAGCAAGTGTAACTAACGCCTGGCGAGACTCGAAGACTGAGGGACAAAGTGTTCGACAAGGAGGATCTCACAAGGAGTCGCTTCACTTGAAGACTATAGATCTAAGGGCACACCCTGGACGGAGGCTCGAAGGGACAAAGGACTTGAGGGTGAGCTGAGAACGAGGTGTTATTCCAAGTGGTTCTAGCTTAGGGTTACAAAAGCGAAGAGACAGTCCTTAAGTACTACCGAGATGGAACATGATGGAAACACGAGGAAGGGAGTGGGTCATCCACAGGATGGATGAGTAAGAAGCTGGCTGTGGAGGATTAATCATACATTGATGGAAGGATGACAGATGGAGTGATGAAGCTACGACGTCATCATGAGTCAGAAGAGATAGGGGAAGATTGGAACAAAGATAGGAGGAATGTGGAGCTGGAGATAGGGAAAGGTCGGATCATCAGCGATGTGGAACGAAACACGAAATCGCCCAACATTTATGATACATTGTGAATATGAGGTAAAGGCGATAAGTGAAGCAAAAAGAGAGAGAAAAGAGGCATAGAGAGAACTCAGGAGACAATTGTAACACTGGCCAGATCTAGCCAGTTTGGAACATAGCTGTGGACATATATCACCCTATGGAAGCTGTCCAGTACTAGCCAGACCTGTCCAAACAAGTGTTAATTTGCTGATGCACAGAAAAACCAGTGTGTGTCAACCATATGACTAGGTTCAGTTCTAAGGTGGCACAAAATTGGTATGAAACTTGCCTGGATATTATCAGTCGGGTCTTTAAATTTATCACCACTGAACCCAATGGATGACAACAAATGATTCTTTATTGTGTGAGCTTAAATCACTGACAAAATGATAAATACACCTACTGAATGAGGGATATTGTAGAATAGTCGGGAAATGGCTAGGATTATATAAATTCACACTAATTGAATTGTCTTTGATATTCTTGGGCTTGAATCAGTCAATGGCATTGGTTAATAAAGGGTAGAGGAACATGCTCTTTGCAACCAAAGGTGTGGCAGTCTTGACTCTGGCTTTGGACCTGTTGCCTTGTAGACCGATTTTCAGGCTTGGAAACCGGTGTGCAGGAGTTAGTTCACACACATAGCTACTGTTCTATCAAATTACTACATAGTTACAACCATTTTCCATGATTGTTACAGCTGGCCCGGATAGGGTCGGATGTAGACTTGGAGGCGAAGACTAAGACGAAGGATAGTCGAGCAGACGTAACGCCTGGCGAGACTCGAAGGCTAAGGGACTGAGAGTTCGACGAGGAGGATCTCACGAAGAGTCACTTCACTCGAAGACTTAGTGACACACCCGAAGAGGGCAGAGGTTCGAAGGAACTGAGGGGCGAGGGACTCGAGGGAACACAGAGAACTCAGATGATATTCCAAGTAGCTCTAGCTTAGGGTTACAGGACGAGACAGTAGTCTATATGTACTAAAGAGATGGAATGCGAAGGAATCGCATGGAAGGGACGCGTCATCCGCAGTATGGATGATGAAGAAGCTGCGGAGGATGAGTAATACAATGACAAAGGGATGAGAAAGCGATGGTGTCATCATGAGTCAGAAAATGATGACCGGGAGAACTAGAAAAGAGGGGAAAGCAGGATCATCAGCGATGTGGAAAGGGGTGCGAAATCGCCCGAGATCTAGGATACAAGGTAAAGACGAAGTAAAGGCGATAAGCATAGCAAAGAGAGAGGGAAAAGAGATACATAGAGAGTTCTGGAGACAATCGTAACAATGATGATATGACCATTTCTTATAGGATGTCAATGTCAACGATATGTCAATGTATACAAATAATGTTATACATCTATTACATGTGTTACTAATGCTTAATAATTGATGTACCGAGTCTGCTTTATACCCCTGGCTAGCACCAGAACTAAGAATTAAGTGATTATGATCATTTCCCACAGAGATATGAACAATTATGGGTCATATGTCAGTTTTGTGAACATGCCACATTATGAATACATATAGTGTTCTAACTATTTATTATACTAAAAATGTGTGTTTAATATGACTATAGATGAGTGAATAAGGTTGTGAATAGTGTATACTCAGTTGTATATTTCAATATAAAAGTGAATAATGTATGATATATTCATATCTGGCTTAAAAAATTTCAGAAAAATGTGGAAAATCACCAAAAATTATGGAATGTACTTTTATAAATAGGGGGTGGCTGTACACTGGTTGCAACTGATTCCTGAACCAGGCTACTGGCAACTGGTTGAACCTGAAAAGCAGGCAACCGGCAACTCAGTTACAATCAGTTGTGGTCCAGTTCAGTTGCCAGTTGCATCACCAGTTGCCAAATGGACTTCGACACACTAATCTTGACTCCTGAGACGATTGGAGATGAGCCATGTACTGAAGCAGGCTTGTGAATCCATGTTGGGCTCCTCTATGGCAATGAGACAAATATTGGACCTGGGAATAGCCTTGTCTAATAAGAAAGAGTGCCTGTCAAGCTAGAGACAGAGTACCCAGTTTTAGGCGAGTCAAGAAAGTGAGTGTATGCATATAAGAGGAGATGGGAAACATATCACTTCTTCACACCTTTTACAGCAGATCATATGGGAAATTATGTCAGCCTGAGATTTCAGAATGCCAGTGTTTGCATCTATGAATAGCCATTGGAAGCTCTAGGAGCTGATCCAGAGGGACAATCTCAAAGCTCTGGCATACACCTTGCTGTTTCTCTATAGTGGATATTATTGTGGTTGGAACCATTAACTCGCTTGTCATGCTCAAAGATCATATTGGTGAAACTGGCACTTCAAGCAGACTCTCATCCCTGGGTGCCAACTAAGCTTTTGGCGATCATGTTTTACACTTGCAGTCTTGAGTTCGGACAAAAGCCAAATTACGATTACATTTGAACCATCCTCTATCCTGCAACATCATCTTTGGCACTTGTGATTACAGAATCAAATGTGATCACAGCTGTGTCGTTCACACCACACTGGATGTACACCACCAGAAATGCCTGTAAATCAACAGAATAAACTTTGAAGTCAACCTCTGAGAACTACAATGTACATTACTCTGAAATTTGGTTCTTGAATATGGAGAGCAGTATCAATGTATTATGTACATTGTATTCAGGCAGTAGACTACTTATTTGACATGTCGATGTATTGTACTTGTAGTCTTGTAACTGTCTGTTACATTACTTAGGTTTGTTATTGTGTTCATTTACTCTTAGTGTCACCTGTTTGTATGTTCCCAAGCTGATGTTGTATTGATGTTATCTAAAATTTGCTGCTCGACGACTTCGGCTGACCAGATCAGCTAACTGAGGTGAGACCGGTTGAGAGGTACATAAAGGAATAACTTATTCTATCTAATCAGAGATAATGATAGATAAGAAAGAGACTCAGTCTGGAATCCATCAGTCTAGAATCAAAAGTAATAAAGTAAATGAATACTACCAATTCAACAATGGGTGTATCTTGTTTGTCCATAGATCCATGGGCTGTTGTGCCTGAGTCCAGTGGGCAATCTGACAGACATTGTGTTCAGAAGAGTAGCACAGCCACCAGCAAGTCAAAAGGTGCAGCAATGACACCATATCTGGTTGGGGCCAGTGGGCAAGCTCAGGTAGATGAGTTACACTGTGACATGTGTCATGCACCACGGTTGCTCCATGTGAATCAGAATCAGAATCAGAATGTGATGAAAGCAATCTGATGGTGATCATGATTACTCAATCATTTCAACCACCATCTTGATCCCTCACAAGCACAACTCAAATCCATCTACTAACAGCAAAATAACCATGGATCCATTGGAGGTTTCTTCGCTTTGTTGAGGCTGACCATGACTTTTCTTGACCGGACTTCTGGTCCAGGCTAATCTGTATACCAGTGGCCCAGGTGATGCCTTGGCAACCAGTATTCTAGAGTCACACACTACTCAGTCAGACTCAAGCTGCCATGTCTAAGATGTCTGAGAATGATTTAGAAAGGTAAAATTGGATTATTACACGTCAAAACTCTAGAAGGGAGTTCGGACTTGGAACTTAGGACTCAAAGACTAATCCAGTCTCTTAAGGACTCCCAGGTTCCTTGGACCTTTGGGTCAATGGATTCAACCTGTCTGAGTCAGGATGGACAAGGTAAGCTTAAATCCCACATTCTCTGATGATATGTTTGGTTTAATGGTTTAATTGCATTCAAAGTCAATTCTTGCTAGTGCCAGTTACAGTGTAGACTTGGATGAAGGCTGAGATATGGCAGAGTAAGGAACATATTTATATCTCATGAGTTACTCATTTTCTGATAATGTCCAAAGTCAATCCACAATGATGGGAAGTGTAGGTGAATGGAACACTGGCATGGGTTTTCCAGGGTACGTGATACATCTAAATGTTAACATTTCATTTTATGTAAAGTCAATCTTCAGTAGCAGGTGTGAGTGGCTGGAACTTGAACATGAATATTAATAGTATTGTGGAAACAGGGTAAGAAATACATTTAAAACTTGACAGTCAATTTTCTGATAGCATTTCAAGCCAATCCACAGTGGCAGGTGGAGGTGATTGGGACATGGACAATACAGACATAGTGACCAGAGGGTAAGATATATATATTATCATCATGGTTAAATTTCTAATGACAGTTGAAGTCAATATCAGATAGATCCTTGATTTATAGCAGGTATAGAATCTGAAGATTGGAGTAGGAGGTAAGATATATCTAATATCTATTTCTATTCTATTCACTGAACCCACTAGCAGTTCCAAAGCTTATGATATAGAAAAATTGATACACAAGATCAATACCACAATGGAGGATTTTATACTCATTGAGATATCCCAGTGGAGAGTGGGCCTCAGGGTACTGGTGGCAGTCAGCCTGAGGGTGATGACACAGCCACTAATGGTGGTACAAGTCCAAATGTAAGTCAGTGTACCTTTTAGCTTGTGTTATCTCATTTAATTACAATCTGAACAGCAACCAGACCTAAGTCTACTTCAATTTCAAGCTACTCCACATGTTTGTGGAGATGCTCATATGTCTTTGCATTTCTTTATCTCTACTATGGGCATAGTAATGATACTAAATTAAAATGTATTCTATGG
The DNA here is from genome assembly GCA_038091395.1 of Leccinum rimulosum. Lineage (NCBI taxonomy): Eukaryota > Fungi > Basidiomycota > Agaricomycetes > Boletales > Boletaceae > Leccinum > Leccinum rimulosum. The sequence continues at coordinate 14,156 of JBBPOJ010000123.1, forward strand.
ATAGGTTCTCCAGTGCATAATTTGAATTCTGCTGGGGCTTTCCATTGGATAACTTTATTTAGGGATGCAGCAGAACTGATTTGTACTCATCTCTATGAAAAAGAGCTGACCTCTTCAAGATCCTTCAATAATACTTTTTTATTGGAAAAATTACAACAAGTTATCCATGAAAATTGAGTAGCATGTGTAGAGTTTGGGAAGAGTCCAGAGTCATGGCCTTTGGAATATGGTAAGATATTGAGGACAATTTTCATGTGAATCTAAATAAGTAAGATCTCACATTGAATACTATAATTTGGCAGTTAAGATACCAGAATATTCTGGAAATCAAGCAGTGTTTTTACCCACCTTTCTGATGATAATTTTGAAGAGTTGAGGAGAGTTGTTGATAGATTTGTGGAACATATCTGGCTCCTTGCTGGAAATCTTTGGAAGTCACCTATGGTTGTCAATGGTCAACAAGTCATTTTGCTCTCCTCTCCCATCATTGTGAATCAATTGGAGATGTGGACTAGTTAGACTAGGCTATATTCAACAGTGAGGAAAAGCTCCATAATGAGCTGCAAGGTGAGGAGGAGCAATAGGAAAAATAGCAGATAAGTTGTGGGATCCATAGATATTGTTTCATGACTAAAGACAAGTAGTGACTGGTCCTGGAGATCTTTGATATAAAAAAGACTGGGCCAAGACAAAAAAAAATGATGTTTCGGTCTTTTGAAAGACCAACCTACCAAAAATTACTTTCCATTCTTGGCTTGTGGCCCATATTTTTCTCATCTAATCAGTTCATGGGCCATTGAGATATGACACTTTTAATAAAAAAATTGATGTTATTTTCGACTATTGACTAAGAAATATCATTTTGTGTGATTTTTTAGCATGGGAATGGTGTGTAGCAATGGCTGTGCTGGATGTAGTAGAACTGATTGCTTTGTCAAAGGTTGCCTCAAGTGATGGGGTTGTGACAATCACCTATTTTTTTATGGTCAAAAATGGTTGTGAGAAGATATACAGCCTGTCTGTAGAGCAGCAATGAGGCAGTATGATAAGCAATTAATACACAAATACCTAAATCATAGCTGTGGCTGATTGAATTCCCATGTTTCCCTCTTGTGAGTTGAATGGGAGAATGTTGGGGTGGTTGATGAAGCCATTCAACTGCTCTGAAAAGAAGACAAAGGGATCATGGAGAGAGACAAAGATTGGCTGTGTGTGTAGTGATGGCTACAGCCATAGACAGATGTGTTGTGAAAGGGTTGAGCTGTCATTCAAGACATTGATGGTCTTTAGGAACACCTGTCATTAAAATTCAGTCTCCATTTATGATGTCTTGAGCCTCATATAGTCTATTATTGTTGTCTGACCTCAAAAATTGTTGATCACCAGGAAAGATTAGAGTTTGTTCAACATGCTTGCAGACTTGAAACCTAAGTATACATTTGAGGATATCATGGAAATCAAGTTAAGCTTACCAAAATCAACAGTATTTTCCTGAGGAAGATCCATAAACACTACAATAGAGTCATTGTGGCTTTTAAATAGGGAGCTACAATGCTGGAATGATTGCAACATATTACCTGTCCACAGCATATCCATTGTCCATCTATGTATATATATTTACCTCATACCACAACATGATAGTAACATACTAACAATATCAATCATAACAAGTTATGAAGTAAATTCATAATGTGCAAAGGATTGAAGATACCAATCAAATAAAAATTGATAATATGTAAGAAGATAGTAGTAGTGAAGAAAGGTAGTACATAAATTATTGACTACTATGGATTGTGGCAGTGCCCACACCAGTCCCGACTCCAACAAATCAGCGCAAAAACAGAGACTTCCCATGTATCTTTGAAGCATTCTGTTCAGCTGTCTACTTATGCTATAGCCATACTAACTCATACATATACTGCTAATCATACGTACATAACAAATAAAAAACAAATGAAGACTTTGAAACTCATCATGCCAGTGACCTACTGACCTACTATACAGTCTAGACCAAAAAAGTGGAAGGAAGACAGCCAGGGGCCACATACATTCCTGGGGTTTGGAAACAACCAGATGATTCATGAGAGTCACAGATATTTTGCACATGTACTGACCCCATCAATAGAATTTTCGGCAAATGACTGGCTAGCCAATGTGCCAAATTGCTGCAAATGACCGGCCAGCCAACATCAGCCGATGAAGTGAAAATCTTGGAAAACCACTGGTCGGCCAATGCAACCAGAACTCAGTTAATTACATACCGACCTCTTCCGAAATACATTTATTGCTTAGAGTGTATAGTAGTATAAGGACTCGGTTCAAGGCTCAGGGGCTGTGCCCCTTAGAGCATATGTCGTGTTACATAGCGACACATGTGATCCTAGTGATCACATGCATCATGATCTTATTTGATCTATGTAATCTATTTCAATTACTTACACTATTTAAATAAGAGGGTCGTCAATAGAACGACCCTCATACTTTTACTTTGTCACTACTCACACTGCAATACTAGGCATTGACTTGTCTGCATTGTGTGACCGACACGGTAATAAAGTATACCGAAATCTTATACATTTTTAACACTTTGTCACTATTCCAGAATGAGTAGAACTCAGACCCATAGTCACACCTGCGCCAGTGTGGATCAACCGCCCGAGAGCACAAATATACCCGCGATTGACGAGCTAGCTCATTGGTCGCCAAGGTAATCTCACCAAAAGAAAAAGGACAATCCCCACCCTGAGGGGCCCAACTAGCTGGGCAATCCCATGCCAGGGGAATTTGGACACTCCGAGACAGCCGAGCAGAGTGAGCATTCCGCTCAAGAGGAAGTAATCAGTCCACTATGGAGGGAACCCTGAGTCCTGTCAAGTCCGGACAGATGTCCGTTGAACTTGGGTGAGGTTGGGTGAAGGCCGACCGGAGGTCTGACGTGGAGAGACAGAAGGAAGAGGACTTTGGCACAGACGTATGTATCGCGCCCAGCTCTTGTCCTCGTATTTCGGAGGACGGAGGTTCGATGGTTCGAAGGTGTGAGGAGGAGATCACGACGAGGGAGAATGTGCAAGGAGGAAACTAAATCAATATTCGTACTGAGGAGACTAGAGACTACATGGGTACAGGGAGGTATTTATACGTGTTCCGAGTGGAGTCCAGACCCTACGAAATAAGTCCAGATGGAGTCTGGGACGCCACACAGTGAGTACATGTCAAGCGGAGAACATACAAAACAAAAGAACAAGGGCAAAGGCAGTGGTAGGTACGAAATGGAAGGAGATGGAATGAAGGGTCAAAGCAGGAAAGTCAGCGCAACTGATGGAACACAAGGAGTCAGGTCCGAGGCAGTGTGAAGGAGGTCCGATACGGATGGAGCTGTCTCCGAAGTGAAGTCCGTGGACAAGAGGAGAGTCCTCAAGGAGTCCAATGCAGAGTATGAGTGGAGGTACCGGATATAACAGTGCCCCCCCTTAGGGCCGAGCCCTCGAGGCCCATAGAGAACAATGGGAGGGTCCAAGATGTGGAACTCAGTGGAGGCAGGTGGACCTTTGTTTAACTCGATTGGGCAATGTGGAAGCCAGAGCTCGAATAGAATGTGGAGCGTGGCAGAGTTGGAATTCCCCATATATAGTCGTGGCACCCTTCGGACTTGCATCCTTTCTTTCAACCCCCATCCCAACCACAACCTCCCTACCTCATCATCCACATGTCCGCATCTGACAACGAGCTCGAGGCTGAGATCGCTGCCATCCAGGCACGACTCAAGGAGATGGAGTGCCTTTGGGCAGAAAAGAAGGCTGAGGCTGAGCGCCTGGCGTGCGAGGCGGAGGAGAAGCGCAAGCGCGAAGAGGCGGAGGCCAAGGAGTGCAAGGAGTGCCTCAGGAGCGAACGAGTGGAGAGAGAGAAGGCAGCGGAGGAACGCGCGAAGAAGGTGCGCGATGAGAAGGAGTTGGAGGTGGGGACCAGCAAGGTAAATAAGGATCTCCTTACAGGAGAGCCGGGACTGATCCCAAGCCAGGACACCCCAATGGAGATCAACTCGGAGGACGAGGCGGGGACAACACGTTCCCAGAAGTGTAAGCGGAGGGCGTCGGTGGTCACATGGAAGGCCTGCGAGCGGTGCGAGGCCCGGGGCATCATCTGCGAGCCACCGGTAATGGGTTCCAAGGGGTCCCCCTGCCAGGCATGTGCCCGAGGACACATTACTTGCAGGAAGGCCAGGGGAAGCCGGAAAGGCGATGAAGACGACGAGGTGGAGGTGGAGGAAGGGTCTGCCCGGTCGTCACAGACCCGCAAGAGGATGAGGGTGGAGGTGTTGGTGCCTCCTGCGGGGTACAACACCGGAGCGACGGAGCAGGCCCTGCTCGAGGTCGCCAAGCAGATGGCGGGGTCCCTTGCGTCCTTGGCCAGGGACGTCACCGGGCTGCAGGAGGAGGTGGGAGAGCTGCGCAAGGAGATGAAGGAGATGGGGAAGGAGAAAAAGAAGGAGAAAATGGACGCGGAGATATGGCAGGTGGAGGAAACGGAGAAAGAGAAAAAGGAAACGGAGAAGGAGGACAAAGAGACAGAGACAGGAGGAGAGCATGATGCGGAGGGGGACGTGGAGTAATGTAGTTATCGTTTTTTTTATTTTTATTTTTATTTTTATAATAGATCTATTGAGTCGGAAGACGGAAAGAAAAACGGAGGAGAGAGACGTAGGGAGAAATGAATATCAGAATGCCTGGCCTTTAGGAGGGGAGTGGCCCGGGTTTGCCAGGGCACCTCCAATGGAAGTCCGCGACTAGGTCTGTTGCATGCCCAAGCTCCGTTGCAAGAAGCCAGGAAGTTTCTTCATCTGTTCCTTCGTAACCGAGCCAACATACGAAGTACAGGAGTTGGCAATGACACCTTCTCTGATCTATTTTGGAGTCGAGGATCTCCACAATTTCATACTCGGGATCTCCGTCGACCTCAATGGGAGGCGGAGGGGGTTGGACTCGGTTCGGAATGGTATTTTCGGAACGGAAAGCTCTACCTGCGAAACATGGAAAACGGGGTGAATAGCTTGCATGGAGTCATGGAGACTTAGAGTGAATGAAAGGGAGCCGGCTTGTGCGATAATAAGGAAAGGACCTAAATATTTGTCAGAAAGCTTTTTGGAAGGGCATCGGGAGGAAATGTATTTGGCTCTAAGGTATACCCGATCTCCGACTTTGAAGTTTGGAGCTGGAGAACATTTCTTGTCCGCCGGGCTCTAATACCGCTTCTGCGCTTCCGACATCTCCGTATGGAGGAAGGCGGTGTGGAGTTGGTCCAAGTCCGTAACATAGGTCTGGGCTGCGGAGGATGTGAGGGATCTATCGGAGTGGACTGTGAAGTTAGGGTCGTAGCCTTTATTGGCGAAGAAGGGGGAAACGCCTGTGGTAGAGCTAGGGGCATTGTTGTAGGAGAACTCCGCAAGCGGAAGAAGCTCGGACCAGTTATCCTGTTGGTAGTTTGTATAGATCCGTAGGTATTGCTAGTAATTTAAAGTCCGGTCTGGTCCGGTTTTTGGCCTAATTTTGGAAAGACTGAGACCGAACCACCAGTCCTGGGAATTTCCTGATATGGAAAAAACCGGACCAAGACCGATAAAAACCGACAAAACGGTCTTTGTCGGTCTTTTGCTGGTTTGGTTATGGTTTGTAACCGGTTATCAGGGGTGTGAAAGATACTTTGCATTCCTGGCTTCCAGCCCATATTTTGTTCATCCAAATCAGTTCAGGGGTCGTTGAGATATGATTGATTTAAGAATGCATGTCATTCTCGAGTATATCTACGGTCCGGTTTTTTGCCTAATTTGGGAAAGACTGAGACCATGTCTGCCATGGAGTATGAAAGTCTACCCATATGCGCCCGAGATATGGCCGATCTCGAGTGATATGTCATTTTGGAGAAGGTATTTTGAGAAATTGTCATAACTATCTCAAATAAAATCGTAAAAATGTGGGAAAATCAGGGAAAATCCCCATATGTACCCCCAAATAGGGGACAATAGGGTCTACCTCAAAAGACCGGTCTTAACCGGTCCTGACCGGTTTTTTGAAATTTTCAAAAATCAAAAGACTGAGACTGGACTTTTTAAAACCTAGCAAGACCGAACCACTTAGGTCCGGTCTTGGTCGGTCCGGTTCGGTCTCAAATTGGTCTTTTATCGGTCTTAGGACCGGACTTTCGAACACTAATCGCAGGTGCTGTGGCCTGTCTGACAGAGAAGTAGCCAAGGTGGACTTCTTCAGTTGAGGTCTGAGAGTAGTTACCAATTGGTTGCAGAAAGCCTGGGAGAAATTTTGTTAAGATGGGAAAGTGCTCAGGCTGTGTGGAAAATAACTACCACTCTGGATGGAGATATCAACAAAGGTAGATACCACCATAAAATCTTGCCTTCTCTGTCAATCATTGTGCAGGGCTCATTCAATGCCCCCAAATTTGGTAGATCAACATATTTTTTGAGTTTCTCCAGCCAGGCTGGGGTGTTGGCCAAAGTGGGTGAGCTTTTGGCCTTTTCAGAAAACCTATCAGCATTAAAATCTAGAAAGGCTAGGGCATTCCTGGGAGTAGGTTTGCGGGTCTGAGGGACAAAAAAGCTTACTATGGTTGGTAAGCACATATGCATAAGAAATGAAACAACTCAATCATGGAGCAAGAAACTGATTGAGCCTCTGGTGCCAGACCTTCTTCTGATCCAAAGGGATACCAGGTGATCCCACTTCCAGTATGATGTCCTTGAAAAAGCTATAGACATTCCTGACAACCTTCTCAATGTCCTTGCATTTTGAGCCACTACACTCTGGCTGATGATGAAGATTCTCCTTCATATACACCTGAAGGGCAGCTATGAGCTTCCATCCAAAGTGGTATTAGCAAATTGAAGCCCAGTAGTAAGTAAAGATCCATAAAAAAGAAGTGGAATTTTCTACTAGAAAAATTCTGTGCCGATCAACCTCCTCAACACATTGATATCTAATAAAGAAGCCTTGGCTAACCTTTATGGGCAGTGACTCATGACACATGATGCAGCACATTTACTTCAAAGGAGTTAGAGTTACTTATATTGAGGTCATGATGTGACACACCTCTGAGTCACCCTGCAATATATCGAGCTGTCAAGGTCACAAGGGTTCTCATTACACCAGTAAAAAAGAATTACAGTAGACTACTTACCCAACCACATATGGTGGCTGATGAGCAAGATAAGGCTTGCTAGACATGGAACATATCCAGATCTCCCATAATTGTCTTCCCTTTGACTTGTATATTGGTGTGCATTTGAATGAAGGCAATGTCCTTATCATCAATGGTTGGTAGGGGGATGCTGCAGCCTGCAGATCACATTGCAGAGCTCCGCTATAATATGTTCCTAGCCCTATAACAACAATACAGTTTGAAAACAGCTAAAGTGCAATAAGTGTTGTTGAGTTGTAGGCATGCCCATGATAGGATGCTGGCAGAGATGGTGAACAATGAAGTGATCGTGACTGAAAGTGCACAGATGGCCCTGATCGAACAAGTAATGGAAAGCACCATGGTGTCCAAATTCAGTGCTGCATTGGTTGAGCATTCTGAATTACTCTGTAAAGAGATGATATGTGCCATCAACAGCATCCTTCACCAGTGGAAGGAATATGCTGAACCCCACATCAACTCTACACTCAGTTTAAAGAAACCATTGAATGAAGCTCCATTTACCAAGGATAACACAGACGATTGTGTGGCCTATCATGCTGAAAACCTATCAGAAAATCACCCCCATCCATATAGATATGTCAGGTCTGTACAGCCTTATACAGATATACAGACTCACAGTAAGGTCACCATACAACTCTGGAGTCTGTATAGATCTGGATTACTGTATAGAAGCATACAGATCTACACATACCTGTACAGATACTTTATCAACATTTGTACAGGTCTGCCAGCATGACTATGTGTAAAGCTATATTACACCATACACTGATCTACATAGTCATCAATGAAACATAATTGTTATTCAAAGGCAAACTATGCTACTGTGACTGAGTGACTCTATGGGCTGGTTCTCAGTCATGGTCCCATACAATCATAATAACATCTCAGAAGTTTCATGCACTGTGCAAACAATATATTTTGTTATTTCCATGGTGTGTATACCAGCCACTAGCTGTGTTTATATTCTGACTTGGACTATTGTACTGTTACAGTTGACTATAGAGTTAGAAGATATTAAAGAAGACATGACCTGTGATACCACTCAAAGTTGCAAGACCCATGGGTAGAGTTTTGTCAATTCATGTAAATACTCATCTCCACAGCCATGGGCATACCAATGATAGACCCTACTAGTATCATCACAGTGATGCAGGTGGCCCAGGAATTATTATGTCTGTTCATGCATGGTTGGCGCTGTAACCACTAACTTGCTCTTTAGAATTGGATGACAGAGTCATTTAATAAGGCTTTTCAAGGCTGTGGTCAAATAATGGTGGTTCATTTGAACACCTATTGTTCTGCTCTCCTCAACAAGATTAATGTCTTCAAGATCAAGCTACCCAAGGTGCACTATGTGGTGGAACATATTACTTTTTTTTCCTCTTGTTACCGATTCCACTACAGAGATACTTTCCAGAGTTTTTGGGTGGAACTGACATCAATAAAGCAGCTAAGTTCATATTGTAGAAATTTATGAAAGCAACTAGTCATCTGTGTCAAGCTCTCATGTATCTTCAGTGAATTTCAAATGATTTGCAGTGTGCTCATGTCCCCACTTACCAGTGTTTATGTTGTGGCCAGTCTCATGCAAGTGACAAGTACATAAAATTGTTTGATACTCACAGAGGTAAAGGAAACTATACTATGGAACATCTTAAAGGACCCCAGCTTATTGTAGTTTTAATTGTTGATTATTTGTCTCCCCATTTCTCACTTGTTACATAAAATGAGAAAGTCTTGAAGTTGGACAGGTGACATCCTAAACTTGGGAGATAGACTCAGAAGCACAGATAGTGACTTGAAGGCACCAAGTATGAGGCAATGAATGGCCCAACATTGTGAGTTCTGTCCAATTCTTGGGCTAGAATCACAGTAGTACAAACTTGAATACCATGACAATCTCATAACTTGAACACCCTACAACTCTTTGGAATGAGTCCCAAAAGACAGGTGCCCAATATGGCAAGGTCCAAGTCAAGCATAAAGTTGAAATACTATAAGTATACTCAGAGTTGTACATCATCATCTGCCACACAGCTATAAGCAGTCAGTAACTTGCTCTATAGATAACCATGTTTTAACCTACCTCACACTATTGTATTGAAGTCTTAGAAAAGACACTCACATCCATGGAGCACTTGATGGCCTCAATGCGGTAGTAGATATTGACTTGCTTGAGGAGAAATAATTTGCTGACAAGAGAGAGAGGCGACGATAACATTTGTTAGATGTCGGCTTTGTTGAGTGGGAATAGGGTAGGTGCATCAGGTCACATGAGCATGGGGAGGGGAGCTTGAGGAACAACTTGAAAAGGCCAGTATTTTTAGAGTTTAAAAGTCTAGTCTAGTCTGGTCTTTTTCCTTTGTTTTTTGTTTTTTTTTGGAAAAGACCAGTCCAAGACCAGTCCTAGAAATTTGCTGATATGAAAAAGACTGACCAAGACCAAAAAAGACCAATGTTGTAAGCACATAGGCCACTGTTACCACAGCTCTTGTTACAGCTGGCCCGGATAGGGTCGGATGTAGACTTGGAGGCGAAGACTAAGACTAAGATTGGTCGAGCAGACGTAACACCTGGCGAGACCCGAAGACTAAGGACTGAGGGTACGACGAGGAGGATCTCACAAAGAGTCGCTTCACTCGAAGACTCGAAGACTAAGGTCACACCCGAAGAGGGCAGAGGCTCGAAGGTACTGAGGGACAAAGGACTCGAGGGGAATGCAGGAGACTCAGATGATATTCCAAGTAGCTCTAGCTTAGGTTTACAAGACGAGAAGATACCCAATATATACTAACGAGATGGAATACGAAGGAATCGCAAGGAAGGGACGCGTCATCCGCAGTATGGATGATTAAGAAGCTGCGGAGGATTAGTGATACAGATGACGAAGGATGACGAGGCTATGGTGTCATCATGAGTCAGAAGGATAGGAAAGAGTCGGAACGAGGACGGAAGAAATAGGGATCGGAGAGAGGAAGAAGTAGGACCGTCAGCGATGTGGAACGAGACACGAAATCGCCCGAGGTCTATGGTACATGGTGAATATAAGGTAGAGGTGATAAGCGTAGCAGAGACAAAGGGAAACGAGATACATAGAGAGTTCTGGAGACAATCGTAACAGCTCTCTGGCACTCTGCTTTGGCAATAGCATCTTTCATGAGTGAACGGTCATCAGATAGATCATCAGATAGATCAGACCATTTGGCCCACAGTCTCAACCTATACAATATACTAACAGTGTCAGAACCTATTCCAAGACCTGATTCTATTTTAGTTCTGATCCAGACTCTTGATTAGTAAGTAGTTCTAGACTTTATATGATGTCACATCCCTTGACCCCGGCCATGATGTCATTATGACATCATACCCTATACCACAACCCTAAACCCTACCTAGTATATATAGTAGACTACAAGCATGTATTTACCTTTTCCCTATTCTTGAAATATCAATTTATCATCTGCAATTTTGGAGTGTGTTGTAACTTAGGTCATGACAAATAGTGGGTCACTAGCCAACCAGCAATGTCAATGTACAATGCTAACTTCTACCAATGTGACACTAGATAATGGAACCAGCTCATCTTGTAGATATAGATAATCAGCAACATGGGGAGATGTGATGGGTAGCAGTCAAAACAGCAGGAGAGGACTCAGAAATGGTTGTCGTAAGTAAGGAATAACAAGTAGGTGGGACCAAATTAAAGCAGCCGGGCTGTTAGGCTATAGGTCCACTGAGGGCCAGCCTCCCAACACTCCAGCGAGCCAGACATTGGCATGTGGGGCTGAGGCCATCCCGACCCCCTACACCCCTGACGAGCCAGACATTGGCACACGGGCCATCACACCTACCAAGGGACTGATGTCCGGCAGCCACGAGGAGCCAGACTGTGGCATGCAGGGACGCCCTTTTGTCACAAACCAACCATCCCTCAGACAGCAACCCCTTAGTATCCAATGCGCCATGGCCTTGTCTTACTATGTAGTGTATACTGCCGTCTGATAAGAGTACCTAACGCTGTGGGATCATCCTATGTACCATGTAACGTCTGATAATGCAATAAAAGACATCCACGCCCCTAGTAGTCTAAGCAGTCTTAATTATACATGGCTGGGAGCCTGCCATCTAGTAACGTCCTTGATATACGGTGCTGCCAGGTCAAGTAGATATTGAGCCCCATATGTCATGTGTCGGCAGCGTTGCCCGCTGGCATTCAATTGGTCATCAATAGCAGGCCTGTTAGGCTTGAAGTTTTCTTTTTTAAATGCTTCAAGCTAAACCTTCCTGTGCATTTTATAACAGCCTCACCCTTTCCCCTCCTAGCATCCACAATGCCTTTACCAAAGATCTCCGCCCTCATCCACATCAATCCAACCATCCGTCTCAAAAAATCAATCGCCAAGGCTTTCAAAAGGGAGCTAACCCATGTCCTATCTGGGAACAGCGACTAGTACGAGGATGGCAACTTAGAGATATGGACAGAGGGCGACACAGAGCTTGACAGGATGTGGGGTCTTCCAGCCAGGTTTATGATCTCCTGTTCAGTGCTCATTAGGGTTCTGCTAGTAGCATGTCTGAAAGATGCCAACTTCCCCATCTCATTAATGTCATCACCAAACATTTCACCTGCTTGATCTTCAGGTTGAAATAGATAGGATGTGAGACTTTGTGAGTAGATAAACCATTGCTTGAAGGGTGTTGTCGTGGAATGCCCATTCAGCTTTCCCAGTCTATATGTTGCATGAATTGATGATACGTTAATCAACAATGAAACAATAGTAACCGTGGAATTTTTTTTGAAATACACTGTTTGACATTTAGGTGAGGATGAGGATGTCTGAGTCCAAGTCTCCAATGTACACTCTGTCTAGAGAGAATAAAATAAAATAAATGCCGAATGTTAACATGACAGGATCTAGCAATACAATCATGATACATATGATCTTCTTTAGGAGCCCTCAATGGGTTTGACTCCTTGCATCGCTGTCTTGCAATGGCAATAGCCTGTGGGATAAGGGTGTTGCAGTGAATGCATGGTACCTGAGGGACAGTGGCACTGGAGAAAAGTTGGTTGTACATGTGGTACAAAATGTGTTTCCAATTGGTCAGAAGATTAGAGAAATCCATTCCTAAAAATTAGTTGCTAAGATGATACTAAGTTACCATGACAGAGATTAAAAATGCACTAGTGGCAAGTGCCATGTAGAAGTCTTGTTTGAGGAAGTCAAACATTTCTGCCAACTTCTTGCATTTATTATAGGTAGCAATTGTTGCATCAAGCCAGTGCCCTCCCTCTCTCCATGAACTTCTTGATCATGTGTGCATTTCCAATCCACAAATAGATACACAAGTTTTCTCTGATCTTCTGTGTAATCAGTCAGGCTGCAGTCTCTTTGCCTTAGAAATTAATTCATGAGGATCAGCAGGTGTGTCATTCATTTGAACTTCTTCATTGTATGTCTGGCATATTGACCTGATCCTATCTTTCCATCCTACTGTGGAGTACAGGAGTGCTCTGTAGAGATATCTGGCCTTTTCCAGTGCCTTTAGTTGCCCTGCTTGAATCCTGCTCATTCATCACTCTGTCTTGATTTATGTTTTTTTTTTTAGTCTTATTAAGTTCATTTAGATTTTTTTTGTAGTTGTTTAACAGCAGTCCTCAGTTGTTCAGAGTCCTCAAGACTATAAAGTACTGTATTCTACTCTCGAGGAGGAATACATCTTTTTACCTTTTCTTTTTATCTGATAAGTGCCAGTAGCAGCTTAGATGATCCAGAAGAAATCCAACAAACCTGATGATAATGATAAGAATCCTCCTAAAGATGTACTGGGCCATTCCTCTGAGCAGCCAAGCAATATGGCTGAGGAAGTTCCAGGGATCTCCAATCTCGTCTTGCTTGTTCTCCAAGCAGGATATCCAGCATGGATAGCTGAGAAGAGGAACAAACGGAAAAAGGTGTGGAAGGACCTACTGGGGCAGCTCCGAGATCTCCCAAAGAACACCAAAGTTATACTTAAGGTGGATGCAAAGGCAAAGCTGAAAGTTGCCAAAGAAATCTGGCTTCTTTGCTTGGGAACAATGTGAATAGTCGGATATATCAACATCGCACCTGGTGGAGGTGGGAAAAGTAAAGTTGTGTGCAAGGATGAACATGAGCGAAGAATACAGATGAGAGGTGGGCAATCTGCCTGCATAACAGATCACAGAATGTTGGGTCCATGAGGGAGGTAGAAAACTTGAACAATGGCACATCTACTAAGCCCATCCTCATATTTTCGACTGTGTAATCAAAGAAAATCATTAACAACGGGAAAAAGTTGATCGTTCCCTCAAATCATGTGTTGAAAACCTGAATCCACCACAGTTGACAAGGGAGTAATGCACTTTAGGATGTAGGTGCTTCAAGCTCAGGAGTGAAGGCAGCTCTCCCTCCACCATGACACTTCCATCATCTCCTCTCATCTAGCTGCTTAGTCTGCTAGTCTAGTCTGTTTTTCCATGCTCCAAATTTTTGTTTTCTTGACTGGAAATGCCCTGGTCTTGGTTTTATAGTTCAGGATCATTGTTTGGACTATTACCCGACCCTTAGGATTCTAAGATGAACCTCCTTTCACCTCCTCAGCTCTCACAAGCTTTCTACAACAGTTTGCAAGTAGCAAAACCTGGTTAGGAATTTTGTCAGAGACTGGTTGGTCATATCTCCCCCCTATGAGGTATGCATGGGTGGAGTCCAAATTTGGTGGGGCATTGTCTCTCCTCAATATCAATGTATTTTCCCTGATTTTTGCATATTTTTAGGATTTATTCTGAGCATTTTAGGATAAATTTGACAAAGTACCTTCTTCAATGATATACAACTTCTCAGAATTACATATTTATTGGCAGGAATGAAGGCCACAAGTCTCTGCTATACTTGGTACAGCCAACCTAAGCACCATTTCCACACTAATTGATCCTGCAAAATGAGTTTCCTATGTCAATAAAGTCAAAAATGACATGCATTTTTTAAATTGGAACCATTGTAGATATGGAAAACTGGTGATCTATATCTCTAAGCCATGGAATGTATTATCTCTGTAATTATATATAATAGATTAGGGCTGCATATAAAAGTCACTGTGACTTTTAATAGCTGTTTCAAACTATTTTAACAGTGTACTAGTAGTTATTTAACTGGTAAAATTGTTATATACACTAGGAAATTTCATAATCTTATTACAACTTCAAACAATTCATTATCAAAGTCTATTACATCAATACTATACCTGTGCAATATCTAATATACTATTATGCTATATTAACCGCCAGCTGTACCAAGTACACACAGCCACATTGCACCACTTTCAATCGTGATCGGCAAGGTAGGCTTGACTTGTGATTGGCCTGTGCAATGGCTTGCGGTGTTGCAGCAAGCTCACCCCCAGCATGGCATACTGTGCAGAGTGAATGATTTGCAAGGCTGCTTGATTGGAGCCTAGAGGGCTACAAATGCAGACACATGGTCAGTGCATCACCACAGTGGGGACAGTATGAGGTCGCTCACCATGTGTGCTGTCTGATGGTGGAAAGACAATGTGCTGTGCCCAGGCCCCAGTGTAGAGCTCAGCTGCTCCCCGAAGAGGTACAAAGCCCCCATTGATGCTTTCATGTCCTCACAACTCAGTCCTGCATCACTCTGACTTGGTCTGGTCTGGTCTGACCCTTTTTCCCATGGTCTGACCCCTTTCCACAATCCCGAGGCCATTCCGAGTCCAGATCCATTTTTCCCATGCTCCTGACACAGTTGGGGAGCTTTGTTTTTACTATCCCTTTGTTCCTATTTCGCTTTTAATCATATATACAGTTCGTTTAGTCTTCTTTTGTAGTTTTTTAGCTGTCTCGAGTACTCCCTAGACTATAAAACTCCTGTAGCTCATTACTGAGCAGTATCTATGTCTTTACCACACATTTTGACCACACACAAACAACCTCCCTCATCATCTAAGTTGTCCCAACACTTTTCCACTCATTTCAACATTCAGGTCCAGTCTCCCGTGCTCCGGCGGACTACCCATTCCGAGCTCGGAAATGCTCAGAATCACTTTTTATTGCTCAGGACCTCCACCACTTGCTCTTCCTGTCCATAGGATCTCTGGGACGAACCCCCTCGCACACCCCTACACTCGACTTTGAGTATCTACACTGGGCCAGTGGTCAGTGACCGCCATCCTTGTGAGTCCCGACAACAGAGTGATGCAGAGTGGGTGAAGGCAAGCAACACATGTGGTTGGGGTTACTTCCAATGGCCGCATCATGATGTATCATGTCGCCAGGTGGCCATGTCAGTGTGCTGACAACACTTACAATGTAATCTTGCACTGGCAAAGGTTAAACTGCAAATAATCTGCAATGAGTTGGGTACAACCAGGATCCCAAGATCATTGTAGAATGAGCCATGGCTGACAGTAGCTCCACATCTAAAGGCCCCAGCACACTTGTAAGTTGTCAACTTGAATAGTACCTTACCCGGGCCACTGTGGCACAATCAATGAATGACGGAAATCTTTCATAATCATACAATAAAATCATTATAACCATTGAAATAAATCCTGGTTCCAAGGGAGTGAGTGGTAGAGTAGAAAACGGAGGGGAATTGTTGCATTTATGCATCCAAAAGTAGAAATGTGGCGGGAGGCGGCACGCGAGTCGGGGAAATTATGTAAGCGTCGGAGCGTCGCGACGACCGCAACCGAGTAGATCAGAGTCATTCTCCTTAGTCCCGGTCTGCGAACAACACCAAATCAGATCAAACCCGCATATTACCGTCATCCTTTCAGAGCTTGTACTAGGCATACTAATACTATCTATACCCAAGGAGCCATACTGACATTGTATACAAGACAAACGTCTCGAGCCGATGTCCATCTCAAGAAAACGAGAGGAGAAAATGAGCGCGTGGCGCTGACGCGTTGTTTGAACTATGGGGTCACGAGCATATGTGAGCAAATGATCCCCAGTAGGGAGATCCCATCTTACCTATCAACTGTATATCAATTTAAAAAGGTCCCCGAAGAGGATGAAGTAGAAGTCGGCGAGCTGCCAATAGAGGAGTAACCCGAACAATCAAACGGCGATATGCCACCACCTGGAAACGCAAAAGGAGTCCCTTTGTTCACGCTAACGGTATTCAGAGCCGTCAGAGTCGAAAACGGATCGGTAAACGTCGTCCCGATTGTCAGACGTTCTAATTCTGCCAGCTCTTGTGCGGTAAAACCATGGTCGCCTGTGCTGTTTGTGATCATCTGGTGTCAGAATAAAGTGAGCGTAATCCTTTCTTGAATAAATAAAAATCATACATACAGGCTTACCGTCAAAGAAACCAAAGTTGGGCATTGGGTAAGAATCGGGGCTGTGGCTCACGTCGAGGAGAGGGTAGGACGTGGGATTCATCAACGATGGATCAGCGTTCTGCAGATTGAGCCAGTCAAAGTCCATGTCATTCGAGGGTACCAGCAGGTGATCGTAGCCAGCCGGCGCTGGAGCGGTTGGAGCGGTTGGTTCGACGATGGTGGGAACAGGTTGAAGTTGCGACGCCACGGAGTGGTACATTACGGCCCGACTCGGGCGACGTTCCAGATCGTCCCGCGTGACGAGAGGCGGAGCCCATTCGTCCATGGGAGAATGATGGGACGGAACGGGGACAGCGCCAACGGGGGGACAAGACGAGGAACGTCTGCGAGGGATACACTGGGGGTACGGCCGCGGTCGTTCGTGGTGACGCGGTCTCGGATGACGATCAGAGGGCGAGGCTGAAGCTGATGCAGCGCCCGCTTGAGATATCTGCCGCGGAAGACGAACATCCAGGTGGCCTGCGCTTTCGTCCTTGGCCCGCTTGCTTTTTGTGCCACCGTGGCTCGGCGCGTATTTGTAGTCTGGATACAAGCGCGCGTGACGCTCCTTTTCCTTTGCTGCGAGCTCGAGCCAGGGTTTCTTCTGCGCTGGAGTCATCTCGCGCCATAGATCGCCTGCGATGCGCGAGATATTGGTGTCGTCTAGGTCCGACCTCGGGAGCACCTTCCGCTGATGAACGAGGTCGCAGCGGAAGAGGATGAAAGGGTTGCGCGGACGGGGAACATGAGGACGACCGTTGGCCAGTCTCGGGGGTCTTGGCTCGGCCGTGCCGGACGAACCAGGCAACGGCAGCGGTTTCGCGGACCTGGAGGTCAACGCTAACGCTGAGCAGGGGATCCCGGGCACCTCGAGCTGCCTCGGGAGGAGGTCAAAGTACGGCGCGACCGTCACGGTTAGGCTCTCTGGGCATAACGTCGGTGGCAAGACAGGGAGCTCGCTCGCTGCCCGATGATGAGTGAGATGAGAGCGGCCAGTGCGGCGGCGCGAGAGGAAGATATTGCACGTGTCGTCGAGGCTTCTTCTAGGCCTGCTCATGTCGATGATGAGAGTAGTAAAAGAAAGGGATTCAATGGGGTGGCCCTTTCAAGTTGTGACGCTTCGCGAACATAATATCTAAAAGGGGGGTAACTGTAAAAAAGAAAAAGAAAAAGAAAGGCCTTCGAGACCGCCGATACTATGGTGTATGACAACCACAAAGAAGATCTGACAGGGAAACCTACGGACCTGATATTGCAAGGGTTGGAAGTGACCTTCGCTGAGGTGGATTGGCAGGTCCGCCCAATTGTTGTCCCGATCTGGAAGTCTAACATAAACTGTCAGCTTCTTCCGTCCGTGCCGAGCGGTATTACACTACAAAATGTCTCCCCTCTCTCATCCCTCCATTCGCGGTACGATGAGATCCACCAAACATAAAAAAGACTGACGTCTCGCAGATGGTTGGTTCCACGAGATCTCGTCCCAGTGGCCAGGCCAGGCCATGACGCTCAAGGTCAACAAGATCATCCACGTCGAAAAATCTCTCTACCAAGATGTCCTCGTCTTCGAATCCGAGACGTACGGAAACGTGTTGGTCCTCGATGGCGTCATACAATGCACAGAACGCGACGAGTTCTCGTTCGTGATCCCTTTCCGATCGAGTCTCCGTATCTGATCAGTACCATCGCAGGTACCAAGAGATGATCGCACACCTCCCTCTCGCCAGTCATCCAAATCCTAAAAAAGTGCTCGTCATAGGAGGCGGCGATGGAGGTGTTGTTCGTGAGGTCTTGAAGCATGACACGGTCGAGCAAGTCGTCCTCTGTGACATCGACGAGGTCTGTCGTCCATCCATCTTACATCACCATCATACCTCCTCTCATTCTTTCTCTAATACAGGCAGTCGTCCGAGTCTCAAAGAAATACCTCCCCCACATGTCCTCCCTCTTGGAGTCCCCTCGTGTGAGGGTCTTCATCGGGGACGGCTTCAAGTTCTTAGCCGAGAACGAGTCAACGTACGACGTTATCATCACCGATTCGTCCGATCCTGTCGGTCCCGCCGAATCTCTCTTCCAAAAACCCTACTTCAAACTTCTGTACGACGCGCTGGCGCCCGGTGGTCACATCTCCACCCAGGCCGAATGTCTGTGGCTTCATCTCCCTCTGATAGCTCAGCTGCGAAGCATGACACGCGGGATCTTTCCCGTCGCACACTACGCGTTCACCACCATTCCGACGTACCCCTCTGGGCAGATCGGGTTCATCGTGTGCTCCAAGGAAAAAGACAGAGTACTCAGCGAACCGATTCGCAAGGTCAAAAACACTCGCTATTACAGCGAACAGATCCACCGCGCCGCGTTCGTGCTCCCCGAGTTCGCGCGCGTCATCCTCGAAGACGGAGAAGACATTAGACCGTCGTTTGGCAGGGACGCTTTGGCCGCTAAAGCCAAGGCAGAGGGGAAAAAGGCTCGCAAGATTCTTCTTCTTGGTTCTGGCTTCGTAGCACGTCCGTGCGCCGAGTACATCGTTCGTGAGCCTTCCAACGAGTTGGTCATCGGTGGGCATCTCCTTCGGAAACACATGACAATGAGGCTAATTCTACCGCCCTCAGCATGCAGGACACTCAGCAGCGCAAAGGCCTTGGCCGAGGGTCTTCCGAATGCGACTGGCATTTCGCTGGACGTCAATTCCACTACCGACCTCGAGGCGCAAATAGCTGCCCACGATCTCGTCATTTCCTTGATCCCTTACACCCACCACGCTGCAGTCATCAAAGCCGCCATCAAGGGAAAGACACACGTCGTGACGACGAGCTACGTCTCCCCTGCGATGAAAGAGCTCGAAGAAGAGGCCAAAGCGGCTGGGATCGTGGTGATGAACGAGATTGGTCTCGATCCCGGTATCGATCACCTTTATGCCGTCAAGACCATCTCAGAGGTACATGAGAAAGGTGGAAAGGTGAGTGTATGCAGCTTTTTGACGACGGGCTGCGCTAACGACCGTTGATGTGAATAGATAAAGCAGTTCTTATCGTACTGCGGTGGATTGCCTGCGCCGGAATGCTCTGGTAATCCCTTGGGATACAAGTTCTCGTGGTCCTCGCGAGGCGTCCTTTTGGCTTTGCTGAACGCAGCTTCATTCGTCTCAGAGGGCAAGCAGCTCGACATCACCGGAAGCGAACTCATGCAACACGCCAAGCCGTACTTCATCTCCCCTGCGTACGCCTTCGTGGCCTATCCCAACCGCAATTCGGTCCCATTCCGCGAGTTTTACGACATTCCAGAAGCGGAGACCATCGTTCGCGGTACTTTGCGCTACCAGGGATTCCCCGAGTTCATCAAGGCGTTGGTTGACTTGGGCTTCCTCGACGCCAGCGAAAAAGAATGGCTAACGGCGGATCTCACGTGGGCAGAGGTGACTCAGAAGGCTATCAGTGCCAACGACGCGTCCGAGAGGTGAATAGCGACGTACCTGCGTGATTTGTGATTGACCACCTATGCAGTTCGCTCGTTTCCCACATCAAGTCCGTGTGCAAGTTCCCCGACGAAAGCGAGAGCTTGCGCATCATCTCCGGGTTCCGGTGGATTGGATTGCTCTCGTCCGAGAAAGTGGTTCCGAGGGGACAGAACTTGCTAGATACCCTCTGCGCGCGATTGGAAGGTCTGATGAAGTACGAGACGGGCGAGCGCGACCTCGTCATGCTCCAGCACAAGTTTGTCGTGGAGTGGGCGGACGGAACCGAGGTGAGGACAACGTTTTTAGAATACAACGTGCTGACGGCGACGCGACCAGCAAATCCTGACGTCGACGCTCGAGCAATACGGAGTGCCTGGTGGTCACTCGGCCATGGCGCTGACTGTCGGTGTTCCGTGCGGAATTGCTACTCAGCTCGTTTTGGATGGCGTGATTAATACCCCAGGCGTTCTTGCGCCGTACACCAAGGAGATTTGCGAGCCCATCCGAGCGATATTGGAGAGCGAAGGGTTGGGTCTGGTTGAGCGAGTTTTGTAGTATAAATAAGTACTACTTGAATCAAGCGATCGATTTATGGAGTTATTGTCTCTTGACCACCCGCAGCGATGTCGACGACGCACGCGCGACGATCAGCAGACGATCAGCACCTCACCGAAACCTCTGACAATCAAGCAGAGACAGAGTCTATTTTGCTCAAACATCTCCCGCTCCATCCAACCTCGCCACCACCTCTTCACCGCCAAAACCACCTCCAGTTCCTCGTCCGAAACCTCTTGCAGGGTTTTCCGTCTCGCTACGTCAGTCAAGATGCGAGCCAGCCATGGCTGCTCTACTGGACCCTCCAGAGTCTCAGCGTCATGGGCGTCGTGTTAGATCCGGACAATAAGCAGCGGTGAACTCTCTCTTTTTCGAAAGAAACGAGTTTGTTGGGCTGATGTTTACCCTCAGCGCGATCGACAAGATCCTTACATGGCAGCATCCAGAGGGCGGGTTTGGCGGTGGGCCGGGGCAGGCTGCGCATCTCCTACCAACTTATGCTTCGGTCTGCTCGCTCGCGATTGTAGGCCAACCTGGGCCGGGAGCAGGATGGGACCAGATCAACAGGTGCGTGTCCTGGTTGTTTTTGGTCTTTGTCTTCGTCTTTGTTTTCGCTGACCGCCGTATCTAACCCTCGTACAGGGAAAAAGTCTACGCCTTCTTCATGTCCCTCAAACAACCCGACGGCTCTTTTCTGGTCGCACACGACGCCGAAATAGACGTCCGCGGGACGTACTGCCTCCTCGTAGTCGCGCACCTCCTTGACATCCTCACCCCGGAGCTGCTCGCGGGGGTCCCAGCGTTCATCGCGTCGTGCCAGACGTACGAGGGCGGGTTCGCGTCGGCGTCGCAGCCTTTTTATGTCACTGCTGACCCGGGCCTAAGTGACGGTGCCGAGGGAAGTGGGCCGCAGGTGATCCTCGGTGACGTGCGTCCTCCACTTGGTGAGGCCCACGGAGGGTACACATTTTGTGCGCTCGCTTCGTGGATCATGTTACAGCCCTATCTCGATCTCGGTTCGGCAACTACCGCTATAGGGACTACGACGACGGCTACCACGACTGTTTCCCAGACCGACCAGTCGGCCAGGATAGACTACAAGCGGCTGTTGCGATGGCTCGTGCAGATGCAAGGGTCCGAGATCGAGCTGGGCGGGTTTCGGGGTCGGACTAACAAGCTCGTTGACGGGTGTTATTCGTGGTGGGTCGGGGGATGTTTCGCGTTGCTCGCATCGCAGGGTGTGGGTGGCAGTGGTGGCGGCAGCGGCGGCGGCGGTCATACACACGGCGCCTCTTCTACTGCCGCCGCGGCACACGACCCGACTGCACCGACGGAGGGGGAGTGGGACGACGTTGACGGTGAGCTGTGTCTTCTTGTGCATCTGGCGGAATCCCGTTTCTTATAACCCTCACACAGAATCGGTGTGGAACGAAATGGCGTTGCAGAGGTACATCCTGTGCGCCGCGCAGCACCCGGCTGCAGGTTTGCGGGACAAACCGCCCAAGTGATTCATCCATTCTGGTGCGCTAAACAAAGTCTCATTCGGAACGAACAGGAGCGCGGACTCGTATCACACATTGTACTGTCTCGCTGGGCTCTCGGCCGCTCAGCACTGTGTCAGTCCGCTCCCAGACAGACAGGCTGAGATCGATCGGGCGTGGAAGGAGACAGGTTGGTTGGCTCTGTTTCCGGTTTTTTTTTGAGAGAGAGGAAGCTGAACGAAGGAATGTGAGCAGATTCTCCAAACGAGCGGCTTCGTAGGGAATCATTTTCAAGGGCTCTCTCATGGACAGAGGAGGAAGGAGCATCACACGTACTCGGAGACGCTGTAAACAGGCTGGTGCGTCGTCGCCTTTTTTGCGCTGCTTCATCGAACGAACGATGAACATCACGCTCTTCAGAACGCCACTCACCCCGTATTCAATTTATCCGTCACGCACGCGACGGGGATCATGTCGCATTTCTACAAGCAGACCGTTGCGCGCCGCTGAATTCCTATTAAATCTGTTTTTGATTTTACGATGGCGGATATCTATGAATGTTGCGGCCGAGTATGTACTGTACGTTGTACGAGTCTGGTTCGAAGGATGTTGCACGACTAGGAGTATCTACTTGCGATTCAGAGGGCGGTAGTCTCGATCCGTTATAGGAAATTCGGGTGAACACGCAATGAACACGGAAAGCAAATGTTCCCGTAGTACCTTCCTAGAACGGCTCGAGACTAAGAGGGCGGAACCTATTATAGCGTCGTAATTTTTCTGTACTCATACATACTCAGACGATAGTTACTGTGTAACATATCGTCGTCCGATGTTCTCTGTTATCGATCCGTGCTTGGTTTCATCGGGTTCAAGGTCTAATCGCTATGCCCGGCGTAGAGTTCGAGGCAATAAATGATATGTACTTGGTTCGAAAAATAAACTTTTGCAGTACAGTGGGGGAGTATGCTGCATTAAGCTACATCCAGGTCCTCATTGCCTTCGTCATTCATCCCTGTCACTGCCAGACTCCGATGCATGTTCATCCACGTTACCCTCGTCACCGGCGCCAAATGAGGGATCATTGCTTTCTTCCCCGAATTCGAATACTGTCTCGCGTACTTCCTTAGTTGATTTAGCATCCACCTTGATGTCTCCCGGCTTCTCAGAGACAGTCAAGCCACCTAGGCCAGACAGCACAACGGATTGAGGTTCCTTTACAGGGGATACCGCATGTTCCGTCACGGTGATTTCAACGACCTCTGGGATCGGTTCGCAGGACTGGTTTCTCCTCACTTCCTCCAATATCCAGAGCTGGTTGTTGCCTTTGGTCTTGTGATACAACGCGATTTTGACCCCCTCTGCTCGGCTTGATCCCCAGAGATCAAAGTTGAGGTCATGGTCCGCCATTGGCGTGAATCTACATCGTCGAAGGTGGAGCGAAGAGAAGAGCGGTCCAGGTCAGCGCGAAAATTGCAAACGTGGTGGGCCAACTCACCTCACGACGGTGGCCATATACGGCACGGGCCAAGCGTTCCAGGCGAATGGAGCTATGTTGCACTCGAGCTGCTGATGTTGTTCGACCTTGTCAAGGGGAGCGGAGATGAAGTGATCCGCATCCGTTGCTTGGATGAAGTAAACGTTCCTCCCGCCGTGCACGAACTTCCACTATGTTTGCTTGTCAGCTATCGCGCTCGATTGCGATGGTTCCAGGTGTCGAAGCGGCACTTCTGGATGAAAAGCGCGTACCTCTTGACCGTTTTCGGCATTGTATTTGCCGCCGACGACTGTAGATGAGCATATCAGTTAACATCACATATTGACGGAAAACGAAGCGTGGAATGGACATACTGGCAACGTTGTCGTTGTCAGCGCGAGTAAGGTATGTGCCCGTCTGGAGGTTAAGGAGACGGTAGCTGGCGTTGATGTTGATTTTGGTTTGAACCGACATTGTGAAAGGAGATTGCAGAATGAGGATGTTTGGCAGAATCGATTTGCTGAGGGTTAGTGAGACTGACCGTACGGATTTTATACCTGAAGCAGTTCGGTGGTCTGAAAACGATCAAGTCCGATTCGATACATCGTTTCTCCTGAGTTGCAGGTACCGTGCCTACGGTCGGACAGAGTTTGGCACCGGACCTGCGCGTCAGCGCTTCAGCCTTTTTCCTGACATCTGGTACGTAGCATTTTTCCATCCACATCCGAACGAAATTCTGGGTACCTCAATCCACGATGCCGGAGGAAATCGGCTACCCATGGGACCGTACAATTGTACGATTAGAATACTAGTCTTGACATGCGGCCGAGCGTGCGTGCATCTATGTGAACAATAATTATCATGTGACTAGTATGACAACGTGATTGTTGCAACACCCACTGTAAGGCACTCAGATGAATACGTCCGTGGCACATAGGATCTGACCCCGAAAGGGACGAAAAGGGAATAAAAACAAAAAAAGGCATATGAGCAAAGATGCATTGATGACTTGCTTATTTGAATGCATCGGCAGTCATTATCGTCCGGGCTAGTTTTTTTTTTTTTTTGAAGTTATTCTCTCCGCGAGAATACAGGTCCATGTGTGGCTGAAAACCGAGTGGCGAGGTTAAATTGATGAGCCAATGGTGTCTGCCGGGGATTACGACTACAACTCCGTGCTTGGATTGAGACCTTAAAGTTGCACAGCCAAAGTTACGTTCTGGAATCTGCTCATCGAGTCAATACAATACCTTGAATGATGCGCCCGAGGAGCAGCGGAGTGACGCTAAATGTTTTGAGTGCTACACATTGAAGTGGTCAAAATGAAACTTCTACCACTTACCTCTGCCAATCCGCAATGCGAGGAGCCGACAACCTTGGGAACCGTCCACGTGAGCAGGGACGTTGATACTATGAACATGGATGCCACCAGTGGTGGTCTCGAGCGCGCGGGGAGTGACCCTGAGGAGAAGGGACCCGGGCCAAACCTGGGCGTCCCACATTACGGTTCATTCCCACGCCCACCCCTGAGGCCTGCGCCCGAGTCAGGTTTGCTCCTACTTACATACATTCGTGTTGTGATAGACGGTGATTCTGACGCGCCGAAGTAGGAACCAACCGTGGGTGGGAAACCGTTCCAATAATACATACGGAGCGCTCGCCGTCCATGCCAGCAACAGTCTAGACCACAGTATTGTCATGATGTGCCAGCATTCCTACTCCTTCAAGCTTGCCGGCCTTCACATGGACAAAGGGTAAACGGTGCGCGCAACTTCCGACATACTTTGCATTCTGTAACATGTACATTTTTCTCGTCCGTCAGTGGACAGGAACCTGGGGATGTGTCACGGGTCGTTTCAGGAGGGCAGCAATACCACGAAGACGGATCGGGTCTCAGGTCCCATGAGATGTGTGGTACGTAGCGTGTCATCCAGCCAGCACGGAATCATTCAAGCTAG
This sequence comes from Leccinum rimulosum, assembly GCA_038091395.1. Taxonomy (NCBI): domain Eukaryota; kingdom Fungi; phylum Basidiomycota; class Agaricomycetes; order Boletales; family Boletaceae; genus Leccinum; species Leccinum rimulosum. Next base: position 39,656 of record JBBPOJ010000123.1, read on the forward strand.
AGGCCATCCAGTCGATAAGTCTGGTACAGGACTGCAGTGTCTAGTACACTACTTTTGCCCAGGCTCGCATCCGAATCATCTTTTTTGAATGTGGTATTAGCATCCCATCATCACTAGAGGCAGTTAGTATGAAGGGAACACGAAAAGCAGATGCTGAAACACCCACACTGTTCAGCTCTTCAGACGCCGTCAGCAGGTTCCTATCACAAGCTGGCAGACGCATCTAGTAGTGTCGATACTATCACACGGAGCCTCCGCTGCCATATTGCTGCCATACATCCTATTTTCAAGGTCCGTTTGGTTGTTCAACCCTTACTACCAATGTATGGACAACTAATCCATGTTCACCTCCTCCAACATCCAGATCTGATTGTGAGAAAAGAACTTTACCCACCCTTACCTGAGAAAGTTATGAGGTGGGCGCAGACACGGAGATAAATTTGAGGAACACCCAAAACCTAATTTGTCACCGTTCAGTGGGAATGAGCCATAATGCGCCCATGGCATGATGACATTGACAAGATCAGAGCCAGCGCTCGCTACTACTCCACGTGTTGAATAATTTCTAGGTAGATCATCTCATAGAACCACCCAAGCTCGTTGTCCTGCACTTGTAAAATCCGCAGCACGTCATTACTATCGCTTGTGTCTCTAATTCATTCAATCACATCACCTTCGTGCTCCTTGGCATTGTCTTGTTCCTAAGTTTGGATGAGCGATCCGTTCGGATGGAACACCGACGAGTACCTTTCTCAGTCAACTCCGAGTCTCAAAGACGGAATCGGAGGTTTGTTATTCATATATCCGTTGTGAACCCATATAGTTAATAGTGAATACTTTTGCAGCAGAATGATTGATATTGCTCCCGCGACTTAGATCGGTCGATCACGTCTGCCGACGTTCTCTCCTTGTTCAAAGTGCCTTGCAGGTCTCACCAAGATGTTCCCGAGATCCAGCGCAGTAGATCAAGGTACACTTTGACCCGGCTATTCGGGTGTCGGTACAAGAAGACAACATACAGGATGTTGGGAAGAACTCTAACATACATGTCGGGGCGAGGTTCATCCCGATTGTAGGTACAGTACCTGCAGGGGAAATGAATGCAAACGGACCTGGTATTTTCCGGGCACTCACACATCTCAGCTATAAAATCTGTCCTCTCTGTCCTCCTCCCTTCAGAATCACAATTCAGTCAACAGTCTTACTACATCATGGATCAAGTCAAACTCAACATGAAGTACCGCCTTCTCAGCCTCCAGACGGGTAAATACCTCACCCGCGACGAGGACAAAGTCTCCAGTATGTCCTCTTGTCTATGCTTTGTTTCTATCCGCTTACCGAATGCCATTCGACAGTCGTCGGCAGCAAATTCACTGGCAAAAGGGGCCAGGAAGTATGCATTTCCATCATCCGGGCATTCACAACGACGACTGACATGGTGTCTCAGTGGGTGTTCCAGTCCACCGGCGACGAGAGTCACTTCACCATAAAAGCGGTGGATGGTCACGGTGTTCATTACCTCACCATCCCCATGTCCCAAGCTGTCAAAGAGCAGAAACTCCAGTGTGGCCTGATCCCAACTATTTGGAAGGTTTGTCAAGTGAAAAACATGGCCACAGTAGCGAGGTGAGTCAGTTGATCGCGTAACGCAGCTTCGCGCTGACCACTTTTTCGGTCATGTCACCTCTGAATTCCAACTTGCACGATTGGCGTTGTACGGTCATATTTGGAACTCGAATATCGTCCTCGGGTTCTCTGTACGATCACGTTGTGTTGTACAGATTCACGCCGATGCTCAACGAGAATCTCAACATCGACGTCAACTTGAAGGACGTGAACTCAGAGAATGGCACCAAGATCCAGTTGTGGCCACATACTGGAAAATACAATCAACTTTGGGTGTTGGAGGAAGTGAACAAGTAGTTTCTTGTTTTTCGTACTTCAGATATGCAAACTGTGATGCGCAGCGGTGGAGTAACTTACAGTACTTGGTTCGAAAAATTATGTATCCTGCACCAAATGACTCTGGTGACCAGTTGAGGATATTTGAGGATGAATTACAGCTTTGATGAATGCTGAATGGCTTTAATTTGGAGATAAAGTTAGTTTGAACACGAGTTCAGAAGGATCTCGTGCAGAGGCCGCGGCATCATGTCAAAGTATGACTGGTACTAGTAGTCCGAGCCCGACAAGCGCGGACTACATCATACTTACATGGAACCATCATGCCAATGGACCATAAGTAGTGGGCTCAGGCTTACTCCGCGTTTCATCTATCAGACTCTCGTTGACGCTTTGGATGGGGCTGCTGAATCCGTAGAATCACGCACTGCGTGCTTCTACAACTCCAAACTACTAATTGTGCAGCTGTCGCCGACTTGGATGGCACGAAGGTCCCTTGCACGATTCGACGAGAAGGTTGGAATTCTAGGTAAGTAGGATTATCCAGGAAAATTGACCGCCGCGCGGGCGTCACGGTGTGTACGGGGTCACTCACCGGAGAATTATTAGCCGAGATCACGAGGCGTACCTAAAAATTATTGAGATTCAGAAAGCTTGAGATTCAGAAAGCGAAGTGGCGCGCTAACTTCTTCATTTTTTCCTACTAGGTGCTACATAGTACTCCCCCAATCTTTCTTCTTTCGCTCCGATCCTGGTTACCTATGGCAGAACTTGATCCCAATCAAGCAGTTCTTCCAGACTACGCCGCTCCAGAATTCGACGAAGACAAGCAATCGCTCATTGCCGGCGCGGGCCTCACAGAACCCCAAGCCATAAGAGTTCTGTGTATTCTCCAGAACAACAAGAAAAAAGCAGTGTGGAACAGGCGTAGAGAGGAGAAAGCCAT
>JBBPOJ010000124.1:0-42354 GCA_038091395.1 Leccinum rimulosum
CGCACTCACATCCACACCCTAGCCTCATCCAGCACAACGACGCCTCGTCTCATTGACAGGACGGCGTGCGCGTCGACGCAACAATGCCCCCGCCCTTACCCCATCATCCCGTGGCCTCTCGTTGTCCGCCCTCACCCTGGACTTGTTCAACACGACATGGCCCAACGACGACCTGACAGTGCATCAAGCACAACGGTGTGCCACCATGTCGTGAGGGCAACGATTCGGTACGTGACTGCCCCCACTGCCCCTGCCCGAATCCTCATCCCCATTTCACCAGGTTGTCCAGGATCCTCCCTTGTACATTGAACTGACATAACGACAATGGACACGACGACGACGACACACCATGACGCAACAATTGCGATGTTGTATCATGACGTGTCGTCGTCGTTCATGTCCGCAGTACCCGCACCGGGTATAACACCCACGGGGGTGCGGGTTAGGGTTCGGATACCCGTGCCATTCCCTATTTAAAAGTAACAGTATAATATTTTATTGAATGTGGTATGCCAGTGCATGATGAGCCTACAAATAAAACCAGAATGTGGTGCACATAACTGTGCACGCAGTGAATACCAAACCCTGTAAGAACGCGGCACGCGCAACAATGAACGCGGTGTACGCGCGATGCGCGGTGAGCGCAGCGCGGAACGCGGTGGGAATAATTGTGCACTTCTAACGCCATATGATCAAGACCGAAGCACCAACCGGAACTACTATCCAATGATTTACACAGTCCTCAGTGTATGCATTTCAATTTTCTGCAATAATAATCAATGTCGGTTCAACATATTTACTCTGTTTCTTCCTAGCATTGATCTACACGAAACTAGACCTATGGATTTCTTGTGTCCCGTCTCATTTGCCTCCACCATTCGAGTGTTTTCTTGTTCAGCTCCTCCAGCCGATCGTTCTCTGTGAGCAACTCTGGTTGATGTGCCTTATGAAAAAGTTTATCTTCAAAGTCACGTAGCAGTCGGATTGTCGAGCGACCTGAACTGCGTGATAATGCCACATAAAGATTAAATAAAGTCAAGGCCCCCGTAGGAGGTGTGGCAATGTCCACGATGACGGAAGGAATGGTTTGACCTTGTGCACGGTAATCCGTAAATCCATAAGCTGCAGTCATGGGAAACTGGCGTCGGCGGACCGTGCGTGTCATTGTTTTGCCCTCCCGAGTGTTGCAGTTGATGCGAAAAGTTCTTGCCATAGGTTCCACAGGTATGACTGACTCTTCCAAATCCTTCAGCTGTGTTGCCCTGGTACGGTTGAGTTTCACCAAGATGCACAATGGGAGATGCTTTAGTGTGATGATAGGTTCAACAACTGTAATGGCTGGTTCCTCGGGGCTGAGCAAGATGTCAACCACTACGCCGCGTGCACCATTGGTAATGTCGAGGTCCGTTTCCACGTTCTGCGTGACCATGACTTTCATCCCAACGCTGACCTCCACCATTGCAGGAAGATCTTTACGTCGTTTCTTGCCTGACTTGCTCACTGTTCCTCGTGTAGCAACGGCATAGCGCTCAGCAAGTGTCAGAGGTTCACCCTTGATCGTATCCTCGGCATGGCATTGGAAAATGAGGCGACCTGTCTTGTGACTGTGTTGCCTCAATGCAGCCTCGTTCCAAAGTCGCCGGACTGCGTGACGCGGTGTTATCAATGCAGCGTCGGTCCATAGTGCAGAATTGAAATCTGTTTCGAGACAGTTTGGATTGGTGAGGAGGAGGGTTCGTAACATTTTGATGTGGTGCTGCTGGACTTGACCGAACCGAAGGTGTTGCAGAAAATCCCGCCATCCCTCATCAACTACGCGCATTTGTTCCTTGAGGACAACGACCGTGGTACTTTCTTCGTAGATTAGGCGTCCGGTTATGCTATCGTGTTTTTGCTTTGTTGCCACGGCAGGGAAATATAGTGCCTCTGTTTCTCCAGACACGACAGGAGGAAACTGGAAAAAGTCTCCGCATTTGATGACAGAGACTCCTCCAAACGAATGAGGAGATGCTGGCTCGCCGGCAACCATTTTTCCGATACCTATATTTCGGGAGAGCTTGGCAAAAAAGGCCTTTCCAATCATTGATATCTCATCAATAATCAAATACTGGATGGGTTTCCATAACGCCTGCAGCTTTGCCTTGGCTCCTACGCTCAACTCTTTGCCGTCCGAGTCATTGCCCTGTGACATCATGCCAATTGTGTGAGTGGTCTTTCCATCGATCAGAGATGCAGCGACACCCGTATAGGCCGCTTTCAGCAAGATGTGCTTGACACCTCTCTGTGCAAAGTACTCGGTGACGGTTTGGATGACTTTGGATTTTCCCGTCCCGCCTTCACCATGGATTATCATGCGGAGTGGCGGGATTTTTTTGCCAGCGAGAGTTTGATTGAGGTGCCATGTGATGATATCATATGCCCGGAATTGGTCATAATGCAGCATAGATGGATCGACTGCGGTCAAGGAGGCTTCAGAAGTCTCGGACGAGTCCGAGTACGATACACTTGGCCCCGAGTCTGAGTTGGCAATGCCAGGGCCGGAGAGTTGGGTAACGTATCCATTGTCACGATCACTGATGCCAGCGGCAGAAGTTGTTTGTGAAACATCCACGCGTCTGAGGTTCTGCTTGTTGACATCCTGAGTCATCTGCTGTTTCCATGAGAGAATGTTTCCAATGTCGTTCTCAGTTGCATTCTGTATGCCAAGCGCTTGGGGTTGTGTCTCAGTAGATGCACCGTTGCCATCAACGTCTGTAGTAGTGGCAGGTGGTAAATCAGGATGCCCCGATGAGCCTGCAGGCTCGGACTTGGACTCGGTGAATATCTTTGCCAATTTTGCTGCCTCTACTGCCAAGCGACCGTGTAATTCCTCTCGAAATGGTACCTGAGAGGCGAGCAGGTATGCAAGACCTTCCTCTGTTAGCAGCATGCCTCCATCCCTCTCGTTGTCTTCATCCAAGTCAAGATCGCCAGAGGTTGCTTCCATGAACTCAGCGAGATGGGGATCTGAGGACGAGGAAGAAGTTGCTATAGCATCACGCTGTGCTGATGACAGACAATTATGGAAGTATTGAATTCCAGATACGATGTGTTGGTTGCGTTGAGAGGCGGTGGAGAGGAATGTCTCGAAAGCGGATGCCCACGTCTGGGATGGCAACTTGAGATCTCTTTCAATACTTCTCCACTGACTACATGTACAAGCAAGGTTTCTGCCGTCGCAAGACGGCGCTTCCACAAGTAATCTTAGGGCGGAGATTCAACCGCCGAGCGGCACATTGTCTGTCACAAACATCCCGCCATCCCGCCCTTGCCGCCGTTTTTCCCGCGCCACCCTCGTTCGCCCAAAACACCGGACCTTCTCGATCATGGACTTAGCGACATTTTCGACCATGGTCATGGCCAACCCTTTGATACAATCCATCCCTTTCGATCAATTCTTGACTGGTTGACCCACAACTATGTGTTGCTTACATAACCATCTATGAAACCGAGTTCACACGCTTACTACTCGCTCCACGCCGTCCGGCATCTTCGCGATTCTGGTGCGTCTTTCGATTCGTTCAATGGTTCCTTTCATTGTATGACCGATGAACGTTGAACGACAGACGTTCACCAACAATTTGCACACAGTTGTTATCTCTGGGTTATCACATGACCAACGAAGGTTTAAACTCCCGTAGAGCAATTCCTTAACCCTGGATCCGGGAACGTCGAGTGTGTCCTACTATGACGTAGAGCGCATGAACGACAGCGAACGCTCTAGAGAGCTGAGCAATGTTGCTGATGTGACTCGACAACAATAACAACATAACGTCAACGACGACGAGTACACGCGGCAACGCGACGAGGATACGATGACGACGGTGTCACGGTGCGTATGCTCGCCTTATCCTCATCCTCCTCCCGTCCTCACTGTGTCTTCTCTCGCTCGCGCAGCAATCCAATATGGCAACGCATCGACGCGACGACCCATCGACACGGCGACCCAATGGCACGACGGCGATGACGACGGTGGGCTGCGTCCTATACTCCTCAAGGCCTCATTCCTCATCCCTTCATCACCCTCCTCCGACTTGCTCGTTCAACTACACAGTGCAACACAGTTGTGACGACACCGGCACAGTTCTCGCCACTACTTGCTGAGACATGAAACGACGTCTGTTTGATCCCCGCACCGGTGCTGATCCGATCCGTGTCACGGAAGGCTATGGCGGCATCAAGGGCACGCGAGTGGTCTGGATGGGAGAACATGATCGCATCGCGACTACCGGTTTCAGTAAGATGAACGATCGGCAGCTCAGCATTTGGGAAACCGGAGGACTTGGAAACGTGAAGACCCTTGCGATCGACCAGAGCGCTGGGGTCGTCATGCCGTTCTGGAGCGACAATGGCATTATATTCCTTGGTGCGTGTTGATGTCATCCGGGCACTACCACATTCACTGATCGTCTTCGCGACAGCTGGCAAGGAGCCTGTTTCTTTATAACAATCATTTGGCACGCTGCTAACTTGTTGCTTCACAGGGATGGGAACGTCCGGTATTATGAATACGAGTCCGACTCGTTATACTCGCTCTCGGAGTATTCGACGTCGACTCCTCAGCGCGGTATGTGCTTCATTCCTAGACGTGCGCTGGAAGTCTCGGAATGCGAGATTGCAAGAGCACTCAAGGTTAGCATCTCCGAATTAAGAAGTTCTATGCCTCAGACAGAGGCAATGCTCGTCTATATCCAAGTCATCCGCCTGCCATTAGCGCGATTTGTCGACTATATCTCCCATGTATCTCGTTCCTGGTCAAGAAGCTCACTGAAACCTGATGCCGAGATCGGTGAAGAAAAGTGTTCTGGTGCTCGGGTGTCGGGGATTGGTCAGGTAGAATTTCGGACGTCGGACACGCTTTCATTGGCAGAGCCGTCCAAGCTCCTTTTCGACCATCCCTGGATCCGCAACTTGCGTGGTCCACTCGACGAGATAGGTTGGTGAAACACATCGGACAGCGGTGATGAATCGGATTCGTGGTCTGGTCCGGAGGTCGAAGCCAATTCTCAGTCTCGAGCCCCCCACCACGGCCGCTCCTCCCTTGTATGATGAACCCGTTGCCATGATGGATGACTATACCCGCGCGTTGCAGCTCGTCGTCCGCCTCCAACAGCCATTCCATGCTCTTTTGCTACAGCAACAATCCCATGGGGAGTACAAACGGGTCGCTGCTGAGCATGAGATCATCTTGCCAGGGCTTAAACGCCGCATTAGCTCTGCGAAGGAAATCCGCGTCGGTATTGTAGAGATATCGTAATCGCAGGAGCGGCGGGGGACATGTAGGATTCTGTTCAAGCTCACGATCCATTACCCTAGTTGACGCCCATGTACATGTATTCAAACCTTTCATCGTACTAGTTTTGGCTGTCATCGCACTTCTCTCTTGAACCGTGTGCGCAAGCAGTGATCCCGCATCCGAGCCCAGGCGTCTGCGGGCGATCTGACAGTGCAATCTCCTCCAGCTTGTTGAATACAAAGCTCTCCGTTCCACCGAACCAAATTTTGTGTCCAAACAGGTTCGGTCGGTGCGTGTTCTTGCCCTTGGTCGGTGCGTACAGGTTTTCGGCTAGCTTTTTCGCTTCTTCGGACTGCATCGCCGCGCTCGCCTGGAGGAGCAACAACACGGCGTGCTTCATCTCTGCGCCGTATATGCGCGAGTAATTAAACACTTGAGCCTGGTCGCGCGAAATCCCCAAGATGCTCGCCGTCTTGGAGTACAAGTCCGTCCCCGCAGCCTTGGTGCCCTCGAGTGTCATCCATCCGATCGCGGTGGCCCCATGCAGACCAAACTGCGCGTCGCCCATACAGCTCGCACAGCTCCTCCGAGTCGACGTCGGCCCCGACGATGGTATGTATAACCCGGCGGTGCGCGAACCATCGCCTTGAGCTCGGACCCCACACGGTTCTTCTTCGCGTTACTCGCCGTCAACTACGTTTTCTTGATCGCGCGACGCGTGACCGTGCCCATCGTGATCACTTGCGGAAGGATCATGCTCGACTTGTGCTCCGACCACGACGACGACGACGACCGCGCGAACTGCATATCGAGTCGATCGTCCTGCCAAACGACCATCTGACTCATTATCCGATCGTGTGCCGCTGATCCAGTAGCTTCATTGCGCGTTCATGTCTAGCGCAGCCTGGGCGTCGTCTCCGGGGCTCGTCAACCTCCCATCCAGCGCGTACATCATACGTCTTGGAGAGCGGGTTCCCCACATTTGCGCTTTCGCCGTCCTTGTGCGGGAGCTTGTAGAAGACGGATCGGTGATTGCCCTCTGTGCCGCCAAGCGTCATTTCATTCAACGCCTCGTCAGCGGGGTCCGAAAAGACAAGCGGTTGAACGCGCGCGCCGAATTCGACGGCGCTCGGCACTCTGAATGACCATCCGTGTTCCCTGGAATGAAAGAGCGGATGGCCCATCCAGGATAGGCGGAGGAGGATGGGAGAGATGCGGTTTCGCACGGTGATGTTGAACATTGGCATGCGTCGACAAGCGGAGCAGGAGGAGCCAAATGTCAAGGCTGTCCTGACGAAACGAGAGCGCACGGACATCGCTCAGGATGCGAGCCTGTTGACGCGCATTGAACGGGAGGTGTTGGCGGAGTGGGAGCGAAAACGGGAGATGCTGGACGTGTTAGCGATGCGGGTGGAGGAGGCGGTGTTTATTCTGAAGGATCTTGATTTGAGTGGTGGTACGGATGATGCGTGAATGTGTAGAACACTGGCAATTTGGGGTGTTAGATGACCACTTGAGTGCGACTCAAGTGTTGGAGGTTGGCCAGAGGGAGCGGAACGGTCCATCTGTCAATTATTGCCTGTGAGGATGGCGTCACTTATGAGGCTTCGTTATCGTTATCACCGTCGTTATCACCATCGAACGCCATCGACAACTTCCCGATCGTGCGGGATAAACTTCGTCACTGTATGAGTCTTCGTGTCAGAAAGGCTTACATAATGAGATCACACGGAAATGTCCGAAAACGAAAGCAAATGCAGCAACATCTTCGCAGACTTTCCAATTTGGTCGACCGTGAACGAATCCCTCGCCTGGGCGAGCGACTCCAACCGCCTCCGATATGCCTTGTCCAAAGACGCGACATTCACTCTCTCGACGTGTTCACCAACAAGACGCTCGCGAGATGGCGCATCCACAGCGATAACGAACCAAAGTGTATCGCACTGGCATTCAACGACACAATCATCGCAGCCTCGGCTACTTCGTGGCTGTCACTATGGGACACCAAGACTCATCAACAAATCACCGTTCTCCACCACTCCCACATCATCTGGTCCATGGCCATTTCGTCAAGCTACGTCATTGCCGCCGCTGGATACAAGGCAATCACGCTGCGGAATATCTGTGACATCCTTCCCTCACCCAACCGCAACAATGTGAGTAAACTACTGGTGTGAGACCATGGCGTTATTGATTCATCCTTTCCACAGGTACTCTTCGAGCCCAAAATCCGTCGCATGAAGATTGATGAACCAGATATTTACGACATGGTTATGGGCTCTCCGTACTAGGGACGCGCATCAAAGTGTGCTTATTATCTGAACGACTTCGCTATGCTTATATTCATTCGTACCAGGGGGCGATGTAGCAAATCTCGAGAAAACTGTTCAAGAACTGCGTAGCCAGCTTGCCATGTCCAACCAGGAAAAGGAAACCCTCAAAGAAAGTTCAAGTACGTTCTCTCCGCCATCAACATAACGTCGTTGACAGTCTCATCCATCAGATCGCAAAATTAAACATCTCCGCGAAACTGTTCAGGAACTCGACCGCGCGCTCTCGACCTCCCAACAGGAAGTCAATGAATTAACCAAGACGACCAGGTCACTACACGCTGACCTTGACACGCAGAAAGCAAGCTTAGGTGTGTTTATTATCATCCCAACGTACGCCTCTCCTTGACTCGTTTTCTGTGCCCATGTAGCTGACCGCGAGCGAGCCGTTCAAGAGCTACGTGACGCACTTCGTGCCCATGAGAAGAAGCACGAGTGCGAAAGGTTGTACGCCCAGGGTCACATATACGATGCTGCACTGCGTCTCCTCGAGATTGCGAGCGCAACGACAGAGAATCTGAAGCAAAACAAATTAATCGTCAACTGGCTCAAAGGTCAGTTTCTCCAACACATCATGGGAGAATATGTTCAATCCCTACCATCAGAATTCACGGACAGATGCTTATCTGAGCTTCGGACAATGGAAGATGAAGCATCGAGTGCCAAGAAACGAGACGAGGCACTGTTAGCCTACTCCACTATATCATTGCTCACTCCCTCGCCTCCGGAGGTGTACTGACGCGATGGGCGAGAATGGCACTCATTCGTTACTCGACGAGTGAGGCGTTGTGTACCGCAGACAAGGTATATTTTATGTGGTTGTTTAGAACAGCTTGTTGACTGGTACCGTTCAGCTCAAAGTTACAAAATTTCATGCTTACCGTGCGATCTGTGAGGTTCTCAAAGACGACGATCGTGTTACGGAGGCGATTGAATGTTTCCAAAACATGAAGGACGAGGAGACGACTGGCTCGAAAGAAAGATCGTGATGGGAATTGAGTGAGTACCTGCTACGTCAACGCTGAGCGAGAAGCTGGAAGAGGGGGGTGATGAAGCTAAGGACGACCACCACGCTGCAATCGGATCCTACTCAGGCGCACTCCCACTTGACCCGGAAAACATCAATGACATAATCAAATACTGCGAGGCGCGAGTAGGGTATTTGGACGACGAACTAAGCACTGCTGCTATGGTATGGATCAACTCACGCGTCCTGTCAAGTTGATGGCATTGGCGATACGACCAGGATATTGAAGGCAGCCCATTGTCCTACAGAGGATACAAAAGGAAACATGCTGTATTACATAGCATGGGCCGCTACGAGGAGGCATTCGATGCATTTGAGATGATGATGTCGAGCCTGGAGACATCACTTGACCCACAAATTCGGGGTGAGTCTATCTTGTTCATATTTCCCAGACGACATGGGTTGATTTTGTGTTGATAATAGACCTCCGGAGAGGATACCTCGATACCACTCCACTGATCCGCAAGGTCATCGAGGAGACCATCATGACATACCCCGCGCACTCATTGACACCACCACTGGTCGTCTCTACGACAAGACACAGCAGGCCACAGTGTTTGAACAATTCCCCATATTCAACCAGTTGCGGTCTTCCATGACTACTCATAATCTGCTCGACTTGCCGCGCATAAAGAGGGAGGTGGAGAAGTTCTACGAATACGTGATGTTGTCGCACAGATGGCAGCCACCCGAGCCATCTTTCCAAATGGTCGAGAATGCCCTCATCTATGAACTACCCATATCCTCCACGATTGACAAGCTCGTCAATTTCTGCAGGCTTGTGCAGTCCCGCCGTTTCAGATGGGCATGGAGCGATACATGCTGTGTTAACCAGAGCGACAAGGGAGTTCAGCAAGAATCGGTTGTTGCCATGTTTCAGTGGTATTGTCGTGCGGCACTGACGATCGTCCATCTTGTCGGTGTTTTCTCAGATACACAGGAGCCTGGATCTCTGTGGAAGAGCATCTGGAACACGCGCGGGTGGACATACCAGGAGTACGTCGCTTCAAGGGTCATCCAATTTTATACGGTGGATTGGAAGCCGTACATCGGTCTGGAGATATTCAATCACAAGGAATCTCCTATCATCCTCTCCGAGATGGAACAGGCAACCAATTTTGCTACTCAGGCCCTTGCTACGCTTCAGCCAGGGTTGACGAGGGCGCGCGAGAAGTTGTACTTGGCTTCGAGGCGCGAAACGACACGGGTAGAGGATATTGCATACTCCTTGTTTGGTATCTTTGATGTTGCACTCCCGGTCATATATGGCGAGGGCAAGCGAGCAGTCGGTCGTCTCTTGGAACACATCCTCATGCGGTCTGACACTGTCACGATTCTTGCCTGGACTGGGATTTCGGGCAGTAACCACAGCTACCTTCCTTTGGATCTCACCGTTTATGATCAAGTCGTTCCCCCGCAAGTTCCTCAATCGATCGAGACTGCCAAGATGGATCGGATTATTACGGCATTGCACTCATCATTCCCTGACCCTTCCCCGATCGTTCAGTTATATGAACGACTCCTTGGTGTTCCCTCACTGTCCATTGTTGCCGGTCCTTAAACTTCCTGGTCTTGTTTTCCGTGTCACCAACATCACCCCTCTCCCGGCATCCCAATCCGACTCGGGCCTTCATATTTATCATGCCACAACTCGAATTATGGGTGAGGTACGGATTGAAACCAAGGACGAATCGCTTGCGATGCAGCATTTGGTTCTCGTTCATCCGTGGATTAGCTCCTTAGTTGACGAGGATTTCGAAGGTGATAATCCTCTGTTTGATCTTCCTACACGCGCATTCCGGCTCGTCGTTTGGCTCAGGGAGCCCTTCGCTGGGCTATTACTCGCCTCCGAGAGTCGCGTGCAGCACAAACGTGTCGCGACGGATAGTTTGATCAAGGTTCAGATCTCAGATCCGAGCGGAGACGCCGTTGGAGGAATTGATGGGTAGTATTCGTACAGTCGACATTCAGTAGTTCCAATCCTGGTATCTCGCCTCTTTCCTACGGACATGATGCATGACGAACGCCAACGGAGTTGCCAGTGCTTGCTTCTATCTATTGCATATCACCTACTAAAGATGTCTTTGTGCCCGCGTCATCTTGTGCCTATTCCTCGCGTGCTCAATGAAGAATAAGTAGCTTCACCGCGATCTAGGCATGAACGTTAGCCCCGTTTGTGCTCGTGATGGACACGAGAGTCCTAACCTGCACAGGAGACAAGAACGCACCCCACTCGTGCACCAGCTTGGTAAACATGCTCTACGGTCCACACTTACATTTGCAATCAGCGCGCATCCATCGTAATATAACCTGTCTCCGTCAAATCCTTGCTGGTTAGCGTACAGGTACACTCCGCCGACCTATCAAATCGATAAGCTTCCGGAGGTATGGCTGTCGACGAGCGGAGCTATGCCTCACCTTCACAAGTTGCCTCTTTGATCAGTTCAACGCGGGTGTAAAGCTTGCGGATTTCGTGAAGATCTCCACGCCGTCAAGTCCCATGTAAATGTGTGGGTTGACGACGGTGAACCTTTAGATTGAACTTTTCAGAGGCTTGTCGCCTGAGTGGCAATGCCGCCGTATCAGCCTGAGACCTAATTTCGAGATCCCCACGATATTTGTTTGTAGCTGTGGTGGCAGCAGACTCTTCACTGCATCCTGGGACACAGCCGCATCTGCGTTTGAGACTCTGAAACTGGACACAGCAAATTGGACAGTGGACAGGTCACACTGGTTGGATCAACGCCCTCTCCCTTTCCCCTGATGGATCGATTCTTGCGAGCGCATCTAGTGATTGCATTGTTCAATTCTGGGATGTGACTTCTGGACTTCTCGTTGGACAACCTCTCGAACATCATGCAGGTGTGCACGATGTTTTTTTCTCCGCTTCTAAAGAACTCGTAACTTATCAGCAGGGGTGGATGGAAATATATGTACATGGCGCGTATCTCGGTCGAACTTCGTTGATAAAAAGGTAATCACCCATCATTGGTACTCGGTTTCATTGTTTACCCACAGCTCCAGGCAAGGCGAACCGTATGGTCTGCACCATCCCAACTGACGTCCCCATAGCTCCCTCTTGCATCCCGTCCAACCACAGAACAACTACAAGGTTCTGACCCATCGTTGGTTGTATGTACTTTCCAACAAGGGCCTTATTGAGTCACTCACATTTTCCTTTAGATGTCTGCCGGTATTCAACGTGCAATCGGCACATCATTCAGATTTCAATACAGCCCCACCACCACGATGTTCCCCATCATCACGCCTACAGTATGTCTACTCATTACACTGGTGTGATCGTCTGACCGTCTGACATGTCTGCTCGGTTTGAATCGACTTTACTAGTACCCAAGTTCCCCCGCCACCAGACCTCACACAACATCTAGTTAGAATCGAAAATCAATATTCAGCCGGAGGGGGCTTTGGTGACGTGTACAAATGTTCGCTACATGAGAAAGAGGTTTCGGATGTCGTTTCACTGCTGGTTGATCGTAATTGATTGGGTTTTCAGGTTGCAGTGAAGGCTCTTCGATCCAAGTCTACATTGAAAGGAGACATCCATAATCGATAGATCAAGGTAATAGGCTATGCATGCAGTGAGTGGAAACACGGTTTTAATGGTCCTGCAGATGCTCCGCAGAGAACTTGGGATCTGGAAGAGACTAAACCACATCAACGTCGTTCCCTTCCTCGGTATTGCGTATGGATTCGGACTGTTGGGCTCCATGTCGTTGGTGTCGTTGTGGATGCCCAACAGATCTCTTCACGAATTCTTGGCAAAGCACGATGACCGTCTTGACGTAGTGCAGCGACTCCGCTTGTGCGTTTACTTTATGTTCGTTATTTTTATGTCGTCTAACTCGGTAGGTTAGCTTTTGGACATTTCCACGGCCTGCACTATCGTGGGTCTCTACTACCATCTTTAACAACTAGTCCAATAACACCACAGTGCATTCTTGTGAAGTCGTCCATGGTGACCTGAACAGCGTGAGTCACAAAAACATCGGTGCCATTGTGATCTCAACAGCGGACAGAACAATGTGCTTATTGACGCAGAGTATAAGCCACGTCTAGTTGATTTTGGATACTCTTCCCTCATTGGGAATATTCCCGAAGCACTATCTCCAGAGATCCACTGCATGTCCAGGGGCCTTGCGGTGGATTGCCCCCGAGCAGATCGATCCAGAGAAGTTGTTAACCCCCACCACTAGGAGCGATATATATTCTTTTGGCTGTATTGCCCTCCAGGCAAGTCTATTCGGCACGAAAGCACGTCTTGTTCTCATATCTGCAGGAAGACTTCGCTGTCGTTTTACGGTTGGTAAAGGGCCAAAGACCGTAGCAGTGGGCGGCCATGATGAGTGACACCTTCGACAGTTGAAGTTCGACTTGGTCAACGACGCCAAACCTTTGAAGGCGATCGAGGCACACATCAAGATCATCACGCTTCTGATACGGCAGGTGACGTCGCTGTATATGCCCAGCAAAAGAACTTTTGTTAGTCGTCGTCGAATCCGCCTTTTAACTTGTGACTAATCACCATTAGCAGGGGCTCGGACGGCAAAATACACGCTCTCTGATATAGATGCAAGAATTGATGGTTACGGGACCGAGTTAACCCTCATTCCTGGAAGGTATGACGGTGCACATGGGGATCATGGTCTTTCGTCTAACGAATACTCTGGATCATACCTGTGAGTCTGACCTTTTCTCAACGGACTGCACGCGGAACGCTAATGGACCTGGCATACAGCGGAAGCCATAGACCTGAACGACATGACATACGCATTTGGCGCCAGATATATGCAGGAAAAAGGATGCCTTCCTGGGACGCGCGTGTCCTTGCTTCATGATATTTGTGATATCCTCAATAATCCCGACAAAGGTGCCCCACGAGTGTGCTTGCTCACTGGCGTGGCTGGATCTGGCAAGTCTGCGGTGGCTCACACGATTGCTCGACTGTACGACGCGACAGTCGTGCACTCTCGGCGGAACTTGAGGGCGCGTGGCAGTCGCAACGCGCTTTCCTCCATGAAGCGTCCTGGACACCTTCGGTGGGTTCCAATCAAAATATTCTTCG
This sequence comes from Leccinum rimulosum, assembly GCA_038091395.1. NCBI lineage: Eukaryota > Fungi > Basidiomycota > Agaricomycetes > Boletales > Boletaceae > Leccinum > Leccinum rimulosum. Next base: position 13,716 of record JBBPOJ010000124.1, read on the forward strand.
GAAGTTCTCGGGATGGAAGTCAAGACCCAATAAGCGCCCAACTGACGGTCCGCATGCCAGCACAGCCTGGACCTGGTTTCCCAGCTTCACCGCACCCAACACCCAACACCCTCCTCCCAAGTACTCATTGTATATCACACATAGAACTATGAACACAAACAACCCCGGTCAAGCTTTGAATCCGCCCATGTCGTATGTACATCCTATCGTCATCCTTGCCACCGTGCTGAGCGGCGTTCTAGGGCGGCAAAGACGATTATCATCAAAGGTTTGCCATTGAAATGACAAAACTGCTGTCATTTGCAAGTTAACCTTCGTTTGTTTCAGACATCGGACTTCGTACGCTACAGCAGAAAAAGCTCTCGATTGCGAGGAAATATCAAGTCGAATTTTCCGTGGGCGATGCAACACGGATGACGAAGAAGGCAAAGGAGAAAAAGAATTATGCCTCATGGAATCAGAATCTGTTTTTGTGGGTAGTATATTTCGCCGATCTACGGCAGGGAACTGAATAGTGTCAGTGATGGCGAGGACCGTTCCACCATCGTCGTGAATGTTTATGAAAAGCATATCACGCGAAAGGATGTATTGGTCGGTGCTTTCGCTGGTACTATCGGTAGCGTGCTGGAAAATCTCAAGGATGGCGGTATGAACTCATTTCGTGTCATGATTTCTGCTGAATCCTGATGCGATCTCTCTGATCAAAGTCCTCGAGGAGCCTCTTCCCAACCTGAATGGTTCCGGCCATTCTGGGTATACGATCAAGTTCATTGTATCCTCCGACAAGCACGGGGACGTGAACGCGGATGAACGTCAAGCTGCAGACGCTGTCACCGGGGCGATCGAAGCTGTCGGAGTATTCGCTCCCGCGCCTGCAGTTGTCGGGGCGCTGAGCACGGCGGTTGACATTGGCGAAAGGGTTTCAACCGGGACAATGACGTCCGACCAGATGTTTGGTGTTTTGTTACAAAGAATCGACCTGTTCGACAAGATCGTGGCTAATATCGCACAGGTATTTGTTGTTTACCGTCTTGACTACCGCTTGCCTGAATGTGACACAGCTTCATCCCTACATGTCGCTTGCTTGGTCCGTATTATCCGCTGCAAACAAGGTATGTTTCGTTATGGTTTTGTTATCGCCAATCCCTGATGATGTTCCTCACAGGTGCTGGTGAACCAGAGAGATCGCGACGATCAGGTCGTTCGCCTGGCAGGCACGATGAGCGACGTCTTCAGCTTCATCAACGATGCCGAACCCTTGAAGGCGATCACGGCGCACGTCAAGACGATCACGCATCTGATACTGCAAGTGACGGAGTGTGGTTACTTCATCACCGAATACATCAAGCAGAAGAACTTTTGTCAGTCGTCGTCTAATTTATGATGCGTATCCCTCACCTCCATGTTTAGGGATTCGAACGGCGAAATACACGTTCTCCGATATCGATGCTAGGATTACGGATTACGAGAACAAGTTGCGAGAACTCAAGACGGGGTGTCAGTGCAAACGGGTGTCACTGTCGTTCGTATGATGAATATAGTGAAACATGCTGGTGCGTCTCATTCTGTGGTCCGCGGGCGGATGCTCACGAACTTGGACAGCTGAATCGATCGACTTAAATGACATACCATACGCTTTCGGAGCTAGATATGCGGAAGAAAAAGGATGCCTGTCTGGGACGCGCGAGTCCTTCCTCCGCGAGATATGTGACGTCCTCAATGATCCCGACGGGAATGCGCCACGAGTTTGCGTGCTCAGTGGCGTGGCTGGCTCGGGCAAATCTGCAGTAGCTCACTCCATCGCCCGACGGTACGATGAGCAACAACGACTAGGATCGTCATATTGTTTTTCAGCCACAGACATTGCGAGACGGAATCCGCAAAATCTGTTCAGCACCATCGCACGCGACCTATCTGATCACGATCCACAGTACAAATCTGCCCTTTGGGACGTCGTGAAGGATAATCGAGCACTACGGACGTCGCCGTCGCCATTTGACCAAATGAAACGGCTCATAATCGAACCTAGCCAGCATCTCCACCTCATTGGCCCGTTGATCATTGTCATCGACGCCCTCGACGAAAGCGGTGATCGAGATGGTCGTGAACAGATCCTACGAGCTATCTCTCAACACATCTCTGACAACTCTCTTCCTACCAACCTTCGCTTTCTCATTACCACTCGACCCGAAAGTGATATCCTCTCTGCATTCCCGTCTGCCCCGCATCTAGTTCACAAACACATGGCGGATGTCTTAGATAAGGATGTTGACAAGGACATCGAGAAGTTTATCCAGCATTCACTTCACCAATACACTGAACTTGAAACTTCTTGGCCCCACCAAGAGTGGTGTCGACTGCTCGTCCACCACTCACAGCATCTCTTTCAGTGGGCTTCCACTGCATGCGGATTTGTTCAGGGACGTGGTAGCATTGGAGTTAGCCCAAGCATGCGACTGAAGACACTTTTACAACCAGATGACCATACCATGATCCGCCCTTTAGATCAACTGTACATGACGGTCCTGAGTCAACTCTTTACCTGGATTAAGTCTCAGCAGTCCTTTCGAGAGGTCATGGCGACCATACTGGCACTGAAGGAGCCACTATCCCTGACTGCACTTTGTGTTCTCTTTGAGTCGAATGGAAATCTATACGTTCGAGATATCATCAAACCCATGGGATCTTTGCTGGATGGTGTATTTGATGAAGAGAAACCTATTCGACCACTTCATACTTCATTCCGTGATTTCCTACTGGATGAAACACGCAGTACCACCTTCCATGTCAACATTCAATCGCACCATTCAGTCTGTCTCGGGCGAGCATTGCTTGCATGCATGCGAAAAAATCTTTGATTCAACCTATGTTGTCTCTCAGACTCGCGACAACGCAGCTCGGCTATCTCTGACCTGCCAAGTCGGGTGAGGAGAGTCATTCCACCACAGTTGATGTATGCTTGCCAATACTGGATGGTTCACCTGGAACACGGTGTTCCTGCTGCTGACCAGGACCTGTTGAATGAGATCACAATATTCTTTAAGAGTTTCTTCCCCTACTGGCTGGAGGCCATCAGTCTTCTGTCAGTCCTGTCACCACAGCTGTTCATCCTGTCTGCCATAGAGAATTGTACTATTCTGAGAAAATGGGCCAAGGTAAGATTATTTATAACAATATGTAGTCAGTACTAAATCAAAGTCCAATAGGACCATAAGGCTGCCACATTAGCTTCAGAAGGATCCCAGTTCATCCAAGTATTTGCCCCTGTGCTGAAAGTATCCACCCCCCATCTCTACCTATCAACCATGGCTCAAACCCCCACCAACTCACCACTTTGTGCACTATGGCAGAGTCATCTCCAAAAGCATATTTCAATCACCTTGGGACATCCTGCAAATTGGCCAGCTGAGGTTCATACTATGCAAGGGCATGCTGCTGCAGTTTACTGTGTTGCCTGCTCACCGGATGGGTCTCATATTGTATCTGGCTCTCAGGACATGACCATTATGGTTTGGAATGTGGCTAGTGGACAAGTTGTGGCAGGGCCATTCCAGGGACACTCAGATATAGTTCGTTGTGTTGCTTATTCTCCTGATGGAGCACAAATTGTCTCTGGGTCTTGGGATAAGACTATCAGAGTCTGGAATGCAAACACTGGGCAGCTTTTGGAAGGACCATTCCAGGGACACACAGATCTAGTCCTTTCAGTTGCTTATTCACCAGATGGGATCTATGTTGCTTCTGGCTCTCAAGACATGACTGTTCGAGTTTGGAATGCAATCAGTGGTCAGCTTATGGCAGGCCCATTCCAGGGACATACAAGCTCAGTCTACTCTGTTACCTATTCACCTGATGGGACCCACATTGCTTCTGGTTCTAAGGACAACACCATTAGGGTTTGGGATTCTATCAGTGGTCAGCTTGTAGCAGGTCCTTTTCAGGGACATACAGAAGGGGTCAACTCTGTGGTGTATTCACCCAATGGGACTCACATTGTCTCTGGCTCAGATGACAAGACTATCAGAGTTTGGGATGCAACCGGTGGTCAACTTGTGGCAGGTCCATTTCAGGGACACACAAAGCAATTTATTCTGTTGCTTATTCTTGTGATGGGAATCAAATTGTCGCTGGCTCTAGAGACTGCAGCATTAGAGTCTGGAATGCAACGAGTGGTCAACTCATGGCAGGTCCACTTCAAGGACACACAAATTCAATATACTCTATTGCTTGTTCATCTGATGGGACCCAAGTTATTTCAGGCTCTGCAGACAACACCATTAGAGTTTGGAATGCAACTAGTGGTCACCTTCTAGCAGATCCTATGCAGGGACACACTGATGCAATTTGCATTGTTGCCTATTCACCTGATGGGACCCATATTGCTTCTGGTTCTAAGGACAACACTGTGAGAGTCTGGGATGCAACTAGTGGTCAGCTTGTAGCAGGCCCATTCCATGAACATACAGGCCCAGTCTACTCTGTGACTTATTCACCTGATGGGACCCATATTGCCTCTGGTTCTGAGGACAACACCTATGCACTCATACCAAGGAACAAGGCGTTAGAATCAAACGTGACGCCAAGCACAGGTAATGCTGTGTATATTGATAGGTGTTTTCCTTTTTGCTCATATGACCAATAGCTTGTATTGATCCGCCATTGACCCTTTCGGACATGCATTGATGGAGCGCTTTAACAATGTACGGTTATGCCTATCAAGTATATCTGGTCAGCTTCTGCCCGTCAATGACTCGCATGAGTCACTGTTTCCCCGATTCTCTGATTCGACCTCTTCAATGCCAGGACACCCGCTCATCTCGCACGTTCGCCTGCATTCGTGCATCGGAATAACCATGCACTTCGCAACACTTGCCCACCATGATCCCTCCCCTTCCTCCTCGACCCCTTACTCCACACATAATGGGGTAACATTTTGACGCAAATTGCAGGTGGCCTGCTGGGAAAACACACACATTTAGTGGAGACCCTGCGGCGGGCCCGAGACAAAATGTTGCCGTAACAAAAGGGCAGGCCCGAGATAAATAAATCCCGTCGGATACGGGTGGGCCCACATCCTGGGAATGATATGGGACCCGTAGCATGTGGACAGGCCCACCTTCCAAGAGTGATTTTGATACTGAAGTATATGGATGGGCCCTTTTCCCGAAAATGATCTGAAACCCGAGCTTTATGAATGGGCCTGCAAACTGAAAATCGCTCGGAACCCGTAGCTTATGGACAGGCCTGTGTTTGAAACATGATTCTGACACATAATGTACGGATGGGCCCACCTCCCGAAAGTTATGCTGACCCGTAATGTACGGTCGGGCCTGCATGCCGAAGATTTTCTGAAAATTTTCAGAACCCGTAGCATATGGATGGGCCTCCATCCTGAAGGTGATACTGACCTTGTAACATACAGCTGGGCCCACTTCCTGAGAGTGATACTGATCTTGTAACATGTGGACAGGCCCACTTCCTGAAAGTGATACCGACCTCGCTAAATACGAACGGGCCCACTTCCCGAAAATGATACCGACCTCAGCGCAGTATACGGACAGGCCCAGTGACTTCCCGAAAATGATATGGACCTTGCAGCATACGGACGGGCCCACTTCCTGAAAGTGATACCGACCTCGCTAAATACGAATGGGCCCACTTCCCAAAAATGATACCGACCTCGCAGTATATGGACGGGCCCACTTCCCAAAAATGATATTGGACCTTGCAGCATACAGATGGGCCCACTTCCCAAAAATGATATTGACCTTGCAGTATACAGACGGGCCCACTTCCCAAAAATGATATTGACCTCACAACATACAAATGGGCCCGCATCCCGGAAATGATACCGACCTCATAGCATACGGATGGGCCCACTTCCCAAAAATGATATTGACCTCGCAGCATACGGACGGGCCCACTTCCTGAAAATAATACCAACCTCGCAATATACGAACAGGCCTACTCCCTGAAAATGATACCGACCTTGTGATACTATATAGCCGACTCAAAAGTCAGATTCAGCATTCCTCAGAATGTACTTCCGAGACTTCGGAATGGTTGGGGCAACTGTTCCATTATGCAATAGTATGCCAACAGTACATATTGCAATGACACTTACTACCAGTATGACACTTGAAGATAGATTTTTGATTGTTTGGCATGTACTTCCGAGGCTTTGGAGTGGCTGAGGCAACTGTTCCGAGGTGCCATAGCATGCAGACAGTCCATGGACCGAGCCAATTGCTTCAGAAGCCACCGAGATATCTCCCATTTCATTTGCAACACTTAGTATACCACAAGATAGATTTGTGATTGTTCGGCATGTACTTCCGAGGCTGAGGGATGGCTGAGGGAGCTGTTCTGAGATGCCATAGCATGCCGACAGCCCACAGACAAAGCCAATTGCTTTGGAAGCTACTGAGATACCTCTCATTTCATTTTTCACACTTGGTATAACAGCAAATAGATTTCCAATTGTTCAGCATGTACTCCCGATGCTCCAGGATGTGTGGGAACATGTTCTGAGATTCCATGGCATGCTGACAGCCCATGGACCCAGCCAATTGCTTCAGAGGTTACCGAGATACATCCCTTTTCATTTTTTACTCTTACTGGTATAACAGAAGGTAGATCTTTTACTGTTCAGAATGTACTTCTGAGGCTTCGGAATGACTGGGGCAGCTGTTCCGAGATGCAATAGGATGCTGACAGCCCATAGACCGAGCCAATGGCTTTGGAAGCTACCAAGGTACATCCAATGACCCCATTCAGTAGAATTTTCGGCAAATGACCGGCTAGCCAATGTGCCAAATCGCCGCAAATGACCGGCCAGCCAACATCGGCCGATGAAGTGAAAATCTCGGAAAACCACCGGTCGGCCAATGGAACCAGAACTCGGAAAACTACCAGTTGGCCAATGGAACCAGATTCTGCATGTTTCCGACTGGCCGATGGGCTGTGAATGCAGATTTCCCCAGTTGACTGATCGGCCAAAAACTGAAAATTCGGCATATGGCTGATCGGCCAATTTTCTCCGCAGTTGACCGGTCGGCCAAATTGAAAACTCGGCATGTTTACTGACTGGCCCATGGGCTGTAGATCCCTGCATTCCACAGTTGACTGATCGGCCAATTAGCTAGGCACAAGTGCAATAAATTTGTTTCGGCAAAGGTCTGTGTAATGTAATGTTGTTTCGGCATGTCAAACAGGCAGTGTAGTACACACTGAAGCACTTGCCGAAGCTATCTCGCCATCATTGTGCATTGTTATTTTATTTTATGAAATCTCCCTACTATACACTCTAAGCAATAAATTGGTTTCGGTAAAGGACTGTATGCAATGTAATGTGATTTCGCCATGTCAAACAGGCAGTACAGTACACACTGAAGCACTTGCCGAAGCTCTCACCATCATTGTGCATTGTAATTTCATTTTATGATATCACCCTACTATACACTCTAAGCCAATAAATTAGTTTCGGCAAAGGACTCTATGTAATGTAATGGTATTTCGGCATGTCAGACAGGCAGTACAGTACACACTGAAGCACTTGCCGAAGCTATCTCGCCATAATTGTACATGGTAATTTTATTTTATTAAATCTCCCTACTATACACTTGGAAGCAATAAATTGATTTCGGCAAAGGACTGTATGTAATGTAATGGTATTTCGGCATGTCAGATGTCTCAGGCAGTACAGTACACACTGAAGCACTTGCTGAAGCTATCTCGCAAAAAAGTGTAGTAAAGCACTGAAAAGTGTAGTGAAAAAAGTGTAGTTGATTAGCGAAAAAGTGTAGCAAAAAGTGTAGTAAAGTGTGCCAACAAAGTGCAGTGACTACCAAAAAAAGTGTAGGGGAAAAGTGTAGTAAAACAAGTTGTCAAGTGTACCAAAAAGTGTAGTGCAAAGGGTAGTACATTTTCGAAAAAGTGTAGTAAAAAGTGTAGTCAAGTCTGACAAGTTTTCAAACTTGTTCTTTTGATTCCATATGATGTAGGCATGTGAGTAACATATATATGAGTATATCTAACGGTTTACAATCCTGTCTAGACCCCTATCCATCATCCTAGACCAGCTGGCTCGACTTTTTCGACATTTATATTTATATCTAAATAGAATGTGTAGTAATGTATATATCATCAGGGCAATGATGTTGTATTCTGGGCCTGTTGGATCCACACCTTCCATGATTTTACACTATTTTTACAATTTAAATTGAAGATGTGGTGAGTGATTCAAATCTGAGGAGATTTAGGAGATTTGCAAAACATATCGTAAAAGTGTTATTATAACTCCCAGAAAGCATTAACAATTATTCTGAATAGACAGTTATGTGTCAATTTCATGGTGAGATGTGCCTACTAGATGTGCCTAGCCCAATAACATCAACGTGTTCTCAGAGTTGCGAAAACATACCAATTTGCCAGCAAATTTATGATATAATTGATAAAAACATATTATTACAGCTGCCACAAGCCTTTCAAGGATATTCTGAATATGCAGTTATGTCTCCATAGTGTGTTGGAAAGTGTTTGTAACATGTGCCTAGCACACAACCACCACAAGGGCTCAGAATTGTGAAAATATATCAATGAAATATCAGAGATTTATGACTACATACTTATATGCTACTACAGTGTAACGACACTTATTGCTCTTTTGTTGTCTTCAATCTGAGTTGTTGTTATAGGGCTAGGCACTTGTTATAAACACTTTCCCACACACTATAGAGGTATAACTGTCTATTCAGAACATCACTAGAAGGCTTGTGGCAGCTGTAATAATTGGTTTGGTGGATTTTATCATAATTTGAGTGGCGGATTAGTATATTCTCGTCATTGCGAGGGCGTATGGATGCTATTGGCAAGGCACATGCAATAGGCACATTACAATACAGAATTGACACATGACTGTCTATTCAGAATAGTTGTGGAAGCATTTTGGAAGCCACAATAACACTTTTATGATATGTTTTTCAGATCTCCTAAATCTCCTCAGAATTAAATCACTCACCACATCTTCAATTTAAATTGTAAAAATAGTGTAAAATGATGGAAGGTGTAGATCCAATAGGTCAAGAAGGCCCTACCATTGCCTTGATGATATATATATTGCACCACATTATATATTAATATATGTAAAAAGTCGGAAAAAGTCGAAAAAACTGGTCTAGGATGATGGTTAGGGGTCTAGAGGGGATTGTAAACCATCAGAAGTATCCATATATATATATCACCAACATGTCTACATTATATGGAATCAGAAGAATAACTTTTAAAATTTGTCAGACTTGACTACCCTTTTCACTAAGCTTTGTTGGCACACTTTACTACACTTTCACTACACTTTTCACTACACTTTTGTTTCGCAAATCTACTACACTTTTCACTACACTTTTGTTTCGCAAATCTACTACCCTTTTCACTACACTTTTTGCACAGTTGCCCCAGACATCCCGAGCCTTAATTAGAAATCTATCATCTGTGATACTGAGTGTTAGAGATGAAATGGGAGGTATCTCAGTTGCTTCCGAGACACTTAGCTCGGTCGCATCCTGGAACAGTTGCCTCAGCCATCCCGAAGCCTCAGAAGTACATTCTGAATAATTAGAAATCTATCTTCTGTGATAAGTAGTGTAGAAATGAAATAGGATGTATCTGAGCAGAGGCCAAGGCAATTGGCCTGGTCCATGGCCTTCCGGCATGATATGGCATCTCGGAACAGGTGCCTCAGTCATCCTGAAGCCTAGGAAGTACATGCTGAATAATTAAAAATATATCTTCTGTCATATAAAGTGTTAGAAATGAAACAGAAGATCTCAGGTGCTTCTGAGGCAATTTGCTTGGTCCATGGCCTTTTGGCATGATGGCATCTCGGAACAGGTGCCTCAGCCATCTTGAAGCCTCGAAAGTACATGCTGAATAATTAAAAATATATCTTCTGTTATACAAAGTGTTAGAAATGAAATGGGAGATCTCAGCTTCTTCCGAGGCAATTGGCTCGGTCCATGGCCTTTTGGCATGATATGGCATCTCGGAACAGGTGCCTCAGCCATCCTGAAGCCTCGGAAGTACACGCGGAATAATTAAAAATCTATCTTCTGTCATACAAAGTGTTAGAAATGAAATTTGAGATCTCAGCTGCTTCCGAGGCAATTGGCTCGGTCCATGGCCTTTTGGCATGCTATGGCATCTCGGAACAGTTGCCTCAGCCATCCCAAAGCTTCGGAAGTACATGCTGAACCATTACAAATCCATCTTCTGTGATAATGAGTATTAAATATAAAAGTGGATATATCTCAGTAGCTTCTGGGCTGATTGGCTCGGCCTATGGGCTGTTGTCATGCTATGGCATCTCGGAACAGTTGCCCCACCCATCCCGAAGGCTCAGAAGTTAATGCCAAACAATTAGAAATCTATCTCCTGCAGTACTAATAGGTAAAAATAAAAATGGATGTATCTCGGTATCTTCCGAGCTGATTGGCTCGGCTGATGGGCCTTTGGCATACTATGGCATCTCGGAACAATTGCCTAAGCCATCCCGAAGCTTCGGAAGCCATGCTGAACAATTAAAAATCCATCTTCTGTGATAATGAGTATTAAATATAAAAGTGGATGTATCTCGGTAGCTTCCAGTGGGCTAATTGGCTCGGCTAATGGGCTGTTGGCATGCAATGGAATCTCGGAACAGTTGCCCCACCCATCCCAAAGCCTCGGAAGTACATCCTGAACAATTAGAAATCTATCTTCTGTGATAATGAGTATTAAATATAAAAATGGATGTATCTTAGGATCTTCCGAGCTCATTGGCTGGGCCTATGGGCTGTCAGCATTCCATGCCATCTCGGAACAGTTGCCCCCTCCATCCCGAAGCCTCAGAAGTACATGCCAGACAATTAAAAATCTATCTTCTGTGATAATGAGTATTAAATATAAAAATGGATGTATTTTTGGTATCTTCCGAGCTGATTGGGTCAGCCTATGGGCTGTCAGCATGCAATGGAATCTCAGAACAGTTGCTCCACCCATCCCGAAGCCTCGGAAGTACATCCCGAACAATTAGAAACTTTCACTACCAAGTGTAAAATAAATATGAGATGTCACAGTGTCTCAGTATATTCCAAAGTGACTGTCTCGGTCTAACTTGAACCTAGCCCATCTGTATATCACGAGATTGGTATAATTTTCGGAAGCAGGCCCATCCGTATATTGCGAGGTCACTGGTATCCAAATTTTCAGGCAGTGGGCCCATCCATATATCACGAGGTCGGTATCATTTTCATTTTCAAGAAGCACTGGGCCCGTCCGTATATTGCGAGGTTGGTATCACTTTTGGAAAGCAGGCCCGTCTGTATATTGTGAGGTTGGTATCATTTTCGGGAAGTGGGCCTGTTCGTATGTTACGATGTTCAAGGTATCACTTTCAGGAAGTGGGCCCGTTCGTATGTTACAATATTGGTATCACTTTCTGGAAGTGGGCCCATTCATATGTTACAAGGTTGGTATCATTCGCAGGAAGCGGGCCTGTGCGTATATCACAAGGTCAATATCATTTTCAACCAGCAGGCCCGTCCGTATATTGCGAGGTTGGTATCACTTTTTGGAAGCGGGCCCGTCCGTATGTTGCGAGGTTGGTATCATTGTCAGGAAGCAGGCCCGTCCGTATATCACAAGGTTGGTATTATTTTCAAGAAGCAGGCCCGTCCATATATTGCGAGGTCAGTATCATTTTTGGGAAGCAGGCCCATCCGTATATTGCGAGGTCGGTATCATTTTTTGGGAAGCAGGCCTGTCCATATATTGCGAGGTCAGTATCATTTTCAGGAAGTGGGCCCGTCCATAAACTACGAGGTTGGAATCATTTCTGACAGAGGATGAGTACTAGATGTTCCTTGCCATATTGGGTGATTAGTATAAATTTAAGTCGTATATGCAATTTAAATGGTTTGCTAAGTAAAAGTATTTGTGTGAGTAATTGTAATATACCATAATATTACTCAAGATATAGATATAACCCTGCATAACTCACAGCCACAGCAACATTGCCCGGCATGCAGATCATTCTCCAGGTTTGGGATGTGGCAATATCCACGTATTTGTATCATTTTCATTTTTGACAACTCAGTTTCTGGCAAAGTCCAGACATTTGGCCAAATCTCACTGAAAGGAGTGGACGGGGAGACAGCAGCGACACCGCGAAGTCCCCGACACCACGACGTCGACACGGAAACGTGGCAACAATGACCATGACAAGAACAATGTCGATGGGGAGGATGGGGATGTGGTACCGCGACAACGGCGACAACGACGACACGGCCACCACACCCTCTCCCTGTGAGCTGAGGGAGCCTGAATGGTTGTTGACGATGAAGAATTCAGTAGACCCACAAGTTTGTGGTGAGCCTGTTGGATCTAACGCGCATGAAAATATAAATTCATCTTGTTTTGATACCAGACTTCTAGGTCGATATCTCGACACAACTCCACTCATCCAAAAGGTCGTTGATCGTGATATCCCCCGCATGCCACTCATCGACACCGTCGCTGGTCATCTCTATGATAAAACACAGCAAGCCGCTGCCTCTGAAGAACAACTGATCTTTGACAAACTTTAGTCTGCCATGACTAGCCTGAGTACCCAGATCCCCCACAATCGAGAAGCTAATCAATTTCTGTAATATGTCCAATCTCGCTGTTTTCAATGGGCATGGAGCAATACGTGCAGCGTGCTGCGCCAATCAGGCAGACAAGGGGTTCAACAAGAATCTGTTGTTGCCATGTTTCGGTGGTACTGTCGTGCGGCACTCACGATCGTCCATCTCCTTGGCGTGCTCTCGGAGTCGCAGCAAGAAGGTGATCTTTGGAAAAGCATCTGGAACATTCGCGGGTGGACATACCAGGAGTACGTTGCTTGGAGAGTCATTCAATTTTACACAGAGGATTGGAATCCATACCTCGGTCTGGACATCGCTAACTTTCACAAGGAATCCCCTCACTCCCGGTCATATATGGTGAGAGCGAACGAGCCAGTCCGTTGTCTCCTCCGAGTTGAGCATATCCTAACACAGTCGGATGATGTCAGGCTTCTGTCATGGACTGGAAACTCTGATAGCATTACTAAAAGCTACCTCCCCGCCGATCTCACTGCATACGACCAAGTTCTGCCTCCACATGTTCCCCAAGCCACAAAGTCGCTGAGATGAATCATATGGTCACAGACTTGCAATCATCATTCCCTGATCCCTCTTTGATTGTCGCGCTATATGAACAACTCATTGATCTCCCTCCCTTCCGGTCGACTTCGACTCTCTATACTTGACTTCCGTCTCACTGATTTATTGCCCATCTCGCGGAACCCGAATCCGACTCGCGTCTTCACCTTTATCACGCTACGGCGCCAATTCTCTGCAAGGTAAAGATACTCGCTCAAGTGCAGTGTCTCGTTCTTGCTCATCCATGGATCAGTTCCCTGCTCGATCAGGACTCCTTCTCTGGTGTTGATCATTTGTTTGATCTAGTCGCGTGTGCGCTGCGCATCCTTTCGGCTTCGGTAACCTTTTGGCACACTGCTGCTAGCCTCGCAGAAGCACGGGTAGTACAAACATGTGGCGATGAACAGTTTCGTCCAAGTTCAGATTCGGGACTCAGAGACGTTGTTGAGTGAGTTGTTGGCGAGCCTGACATTGGTCACCCTGTCGACGTACAGTACTGCTTCTGTTGTCAACCCCCTTAGGGACCCGTTATCCAGCGCATATAAAACACAAACACCCACACATGCTTGCTCCTCAAAGGCAAGGTCCACCGGACTGCGACACGGCATCTGTCAAAGATGAGATCAGTCAAAAACCAAGCTTCAAGTTCTCTTTTTCGTCTGAAGGGTCAGCTATGAACCATACCCGCCGGGAACACTGAGCAAGAAGAGTATGAGAGAGGAAATGGATGAAGAATATGAGTTCTATTGAAATTTGACGGACTTTCCGATTCTTTCAGACTCGGACTCTAGGACAGCTACTCTGACTCAGAGTCGAAGAAAGGTACTTCCTCAGGCTCATCTGAGCCTCTGACGTACACACATCGGCTAACCTCTTTGGCTATAAGGAGGAAGACTGACATTGCTCTTTATCCCAATCAATCTGTAGTGACTTTTGCCATGATATTTCTAACCTTATTGGTCAGGATTATGAGCTGACGTTCCGCGTAGCTCAGCCTCTGACCTGGATCTGCTTACAGTATATAAAGCCCAAGCTCAGACCGCCATTTCAAAACATGACAATCTTTCCTCCACCCACTACTCGCCTTTCCGTTTGCTCCCCATTATCCGCTATGTCTGACGTTAGCAATGATGGTAATGGCTCTGCTGCGCCAGTCTCTGGTCGAAAGTGAGTGCAACCGTATGCATTCAAGTTGGAACTGGGCACAAGAAAGAAAGTGTCTGTCTTCTTCCCTGAAACAATAGGAGTCCGACTTTAACTTACATACATCACCTTTTCTATAGCATGACTCACTGGCAAGACCCTCAGGCTCTAGTACATCACGGTCGGCACTTTGGCCGCACTGTGCATGCCTTTTGCAACGTGCAGACGCTGCTCACCAATGGGATAGTTATGATGAGTGAGAGTGCAGACCAGACTGCCAAGTCATTGACCATCGAGTAAGTTTACTAGATTTATTGTGCCTTGTATATTGCCACTCAGTGACACCACCATGCCACGTGCATTGGCCAGAATCTGAGAGAAAAGGGTCGCATACAAGCAGATGACTCTCGGGGGTTCCGAGAAAGCATAGGCATATTTTATATCGTAGGGCATTGATTACACGTCAACCATTACATTTCCTTGTCCAGAGTCTAGCTGCTTTTACATTAATATACCACATTTCCTTCAAGTTACGACTCCCAAATCTTCGTGAATCCGAACATGCAGTCATAAATTACTAACGAACAAGCATGGCATCACAACCGATCCACCCGCATTTTCCAATCCATAGGACTGTCATGTTTTGGAGACCGGATATTAGCATGAGTGAAAATAACCAGAAGGAGCGGACTGACAAGGTATCTCCGAGGGCATCTACCAGATAGTGTGGCAAGCCGTGCCCTCAGGCTGACGTTGTTGGGCACAGGATTTCTTTGTGATGGAAAACAATGAGAAAAAACTGACTGATGCGACACTTCCAGAGGGATCTACAAGATGCCTGTGCATCAACTGCATTGAGCCGTTGATGTTCGACATTGGATATCTGCATGATTAGAAGTGGCAAGAAGTAACACAAGGCTGCAACATTCTCAGACATACCACATAGTAGTACCCCTTCCCCAACTACTGCATACTGATGTCTTTTGACACTAGATATCCACACGATTAGAAGTGACAATGAATAATCGAAGGCTGAAACATTCCCAAACGTACCGACTAGTCCACCCTGCCCCGAATACCACAGACCGACATTGTTCGACATTAAAAATCTGCATGATTAGAAGTGGCGAGGAGTAACGGAAGGTTGCGACATTCTCAGACGTACCAATTAGTCCACCTTGCCCCAACTACCGCATATTGATGTCATTCAACAATATATATCTGCATGATCAGAAGTGGCAGTGGATAACTGAAGGCTGAATATTCTCAGACGTACCAACAGTAGTCCACCCTTCCCCAACTACCGCAGACCGACATCATTCGACACTGAAAATCTGCATAATCAGAAGTGGCAAGACGGAACAGAAGGCTGTGATATTCTCAGACGTACCGAGTAGTCCATGCTGCCCCAACTACCTCAGACTGACATTTTTTGACGTCGGAGATCTGTAAGATGAAAGGTGGTAAGGATGAAGAGAAGGATGTGACTTGTTTCCAAGACATACCAACTAGTTCACCCTGCCCCAACTACCACAGACTGACATTGCTCGACAACTGGAGTATGGATGATGTAAGCAGAAATATCGAATCATTCAGACAGTAATTACAATGAGCTGACATAATCTGACACTGAACTAAAAGTGGCCATGGTCTCCACAAGTTGATATCAATGGTCAGATCAGTCAGGGAGACTTGTGTGTCATAATAATGAACAGTCTGAGCTCCAGCAGTGATAATGATCCACAGCTGCTAAATATTATTCAAGTATATCAAGATGCTTTATATTATGTAGATCCACCATCTCACCCAGAGCATACATGGATTTAGCTTGGTTACTATCAGAATTAATTATAAGGCAAGCATTGTATCAGTTATAAAATTATATAAACCCTGGTCAAACCCTCACTATTTCCCTGATGTGTGCCTTTTGGAAATGAAAGATGATCACAGCCTGACCACAAGGTATGAAATGGTACTAACCAGTTATCCTGAGCTCGGCCGAAGATTCAGAAGTGTTTCTTGGCAAGGATTTGTCTGTTGAAGGTTCAATATCAATACCAAGAAGGACTAGGCAGGACACGTACCCGTGATTGGTGCACCAACCGTCTTTGAGCTCTTTTCCGGCTTCTTCACTGTTCAGAAAAAGGGTGAATATGTTGTGATGTTATCTGTCTGTAGACGACATCACTCACTTTGTTTCCTGCGGTCGACATTGGTCAACTTGGCCCTTTTGTCTGAGGTAGTTCTACCCTCGGTGCTGTTATTGACAACTGTGCAGGTCTGTCAGTAACCATCCGACTTTGCGAAAGAAAATTTACCTGGCAACAGGATGTTATGTTTAACCAGCAGTATCTCCTTGGCGCCATTAGGTCGGTGGACAGCTTTGCCTTTCTCCTTTGCCAACTTCCTTCTCAATTCAGACTCTGTATCAATTGAGTCTTTGTCATAATCCCTCGGTGCATCATCTTCATCTCAAAGTCAATGAGATGATGTCCCAGGTGCACCGTGCTGAGGTTGCTGAGAACCATAGACATGCATACCTCCCTGTGAGGATTTGCCACCTTGGCTGTGGGTACGCTGGTCATCTGTATCCTCGGAATCGGTTACAATAGTTGTTTAGATAGCCTATTGTTTTTGGCAGCTTTTCGGCTGCAAGATGATGGTTTATGAAGTCATGGAAGAGTTTCTTCATCAGAATTCGGTACTGGATGATCTTCCAGGTTCCCATCTCGGCCAAATTGATACTGAAATGCAACAACATCATGTGGAGATGTTGTCTGCCTGTCCCGAATGAACTCCAGAAATGTTATGGTGTCGCTGGTTTTCATATGACTTGGATCTCCTGGGAAGATGAAGTCATTGGGAACATGTTTTGCTAGAAATAATTGCTTTTGTAAGAGGGCAATCCTTCTGAATGGTGCCAAGGTCTTGGGCTTCCCACACATCTTCCCTATATAAAAGCCTGTGAGATGGTGCACCATGCCGAGGAATGACACACGAACTGTAGTGAGCTGTGAGAAAGGCCCATACCAAAGCCTGAAGATCCGACTGGCTCCTTCCTAGCAACTCGGGAATCCATATACCACCATCGTCACGAGTGATCAACTGCAAGGTGGCATCACTGCTTAGATTATTCTCCAGGTTTTTCTTCTTGGTTCGGGCGGTCCCTTTAAAGTCTTCAGCGTCTTCGGAAAGATCTTCTGAGTCGTCATCACTTTTAAAGCATCTTTGAATATACTGATCCCAAGGGCCTTGAAAACTCTTCAGATGTCGGAATGTCTGTCCATTACCAATATCACTGTTGAAATCGAAGCTGGCTGCAGTGAATATGTTGTCAGTTTTATCAGAGTTTCGGCCACATACTTGGAGGTAATCAATGAGTTCTCCTCGTCTTTGAATCCTGTCAGGACCACCATTTGGACGCCCCCTTTCATCCACATCTTTTCAGCAAACTTCTTTACAACTGTTCCCATCCCCTGGGTTGCAAACCTATTGACCTCGGTTCAATATCTGATACATAATTGCGAATATTTGATACAATACTCACTGAGCTTTAACCAAATCTGGCTCAGTGTTGTTGTTCCACTCCTCAGCCGTCCTCTGCATCTCCTCCAAATCCGCCGGGCTCAGCTCCCCGATGACTTGAGTTGTCACCTTTGCCAATGCTTAAGCATTTCTTTGCTTCCCAAGGAGAAGCCATATTCATCCTCTATAATCTGTTTGATTTGCGGCTCCTTCACCACATTCACCACACTCAGAACATTCCACGATCGCTTGCTAAAGAATCCCGATTTCTTCGCCAACTTTCGTCCTTGCCTTCGCATCCATCTCAAGTAGAGCTTCAGAACAACATTAGATGTTTGACATGTACATAAAGTTTTTACCACCTACTTGGCCTCACAGATCCAACTGGCTTTCCAATAGATTGTTGTTCCCCGGTAGGTTCAGAGCTGCTTCAGAAGGTCTCTCCAGATCTGTTTTCTTTTATTTCCCTTCTCGGCTTTCCAAGCTGAGTATCCTGCTTTCAGGGTTATCAAGGCAATAGGGGAAATGACTGGGACCTCGTCGGCCTCGGGCATACTGCTCTGTTGAGCAGAGGAGGGGCCTGGTTGACCTTCAGCATCATCCAAGTGAGGCAAATCTTCATTGTCATCAAATTCATTGGATTCCCCATCAGAGCTTTCATGATCTTGATTATCGAGGTCCTGGGCTATTTGATCCTGGTCACCCTCCGAACCCTCATAGAGTACCGATGTAGAGACCTGGAGGTCTCTGTTCGAGTATACCCTATGTTTCACACTTTCTACATAGTCTCCCCCTCCTCCCTACCTATCTCCGGACCTGCCCTTCACAGTCCAGACCTCTTTCTCTCTACTCCGGTCCACTTTCCCTTACTCTGGTATGCCTGGTCTTCTGTAGTACCTAGACCGGAGACTCTTGAGCTTACCTTATGTTAGTTTTCCATTTTGTTTGTTTATGTTTTGGGTTCGCTACATTTACTTAGAATGTAGCTACACAGTCCCAGGTATGCCCAGAGACTATAAAAGATTTGTATGGAGAAGTTTGGAAATACAGTTTTCGAGATTTAAAAGTTACCATTTACCTTCGACAAGTCCTCCTCCACCTCTCAGCTCACTATGGAGCTCTCCCTCATTGTCTATTGCACCGCCGACGCTCTGGACTTCTCGCCTGGACTACCACCGGACTTCTGTTCAACGCTGTTCCCGGCGTCTAGGAAGACCCCCGAACTCACTGGACCCCTTTCAAAGGGTCGAGCCTTTCGCAAGGCGAACCCCTGAACACGGTCTGACTACTCATGTAGTCAGATTGTTGTCTATAACCGAATCATCATAGTTGGTGTCAAATTCTGCTGCCTCTCCATTAGACATTGTGAATGAGATAAGTGGGGATATTTGAACAAGTCCAAACTTCAGCCTTGAACAATTCACGTAGGACCAGGTTCCTATTACATTTCTGTTCATCGGCACAGGATTGCTAGGCGATCCAACATGTTACCCGAGGGCTTCCATTCTTTGCCCAATGTTGATCTAGCCATATGGGTAACCGGCGGGTGTGTCGGTCGTCAGACCGAATATGGATTTATTATGGTTCAAAATGTAATCATTTGACCAACATCCGAGCTTAGCCGAACCAGTCTTCAGTAGCAGAATGACAGGCTATCAGCATTGACATAAGGATCTAAGGGTCGATTCTGATGTCTCAAAATGATCAATGTGGCCTAAAATAGACTCTCCCTTGTGTTTGCTGCATTGCAGATATCAGTACATTCAGTGTGCAGGAACTTGTTTGACCATGGCAAACTTGAAGCACAAGATAGGCTCCAGCAATGTCACTCATACTACATGGGTGAAGAAGGAAACAAAAAAGGGGATGACACTTAGACAGGTTCGGCTGCAGGACTAGTGTTTGAAAGTCCGGTCCTACCACTGGACAAAAACTGCAACCCAACCGGACTGCAACCGCAAAAAGACCGAACACCCACAACCAGTTGCAACCGGTCTTCCTCGGTCCCGGTTCCGGTCCTTGTACATTTAACAATTCAAAAAACTGACATGAAACCGGTTATGACCGGTCTTTACAAAGACCAACTACATACATACAGACTATGATGAACATAACTCAACAACCTCCAGAGACTCAGCACGATCCTGATCAAGCCTATACAACTCTTCATCCACAATGAGCAATTCTTCAAACTCATCCATAAGGACCTCAATATTTTCCGAGTTGGCCTTGGCACGATCAAGTAATGAATGACGCCATTCATGCTTCAACATCTGAATCTCTTCAAACTTGATGGCACCCAAACGTGATCGACGAGTAGTTGCAATCTCACCTCTCGACAAGAACAACCTTTCACACGGTACAGACAAGGCAGGAATAGAGCAGATGTCGCGGGCAATCTGTGCAAGTGTTGGAAACTCAGAGGCATTTTTCTACAATAGTAGAGTAAGTGTATATTGGTAAATGAAGCAAATATCACTTACCGACCACCATTGAGTGACATCCATATCTTTTGACACATCATCAGGCAGAGTTGTCAGGTAACGATGGAGCTCTGCTGGCCAGCCCTGAGTATCGACACGGCTGGTCTGCTCCATCAACAGTTGTCGATGCTGGTCATACTCTGACTCAAGAGCCCGGGAATTCAAAACAGATGATTTTGGAACAGAGTCTGCCAGTTTTATGATGGTTGCTGCCTTGGATTGTTGTGTGATCTCTTGAGCATTATCCCAGTACTCTTGCATAGCAGTTTCGACCACTTGCATGGCCTCGTCGTGCCAATTGACTGCATTTGGATTGCCTGCAGCGCGCTCCTCTGCTTGCTCATCCGCTCCGCCCCACTGCATCTTGATATAGTCCATCTTAAAGTAAGGATGTAGGACTACGACAATGTTAGTATACACAATGGTAACTATACACTGGTTACCAAGTGAAAGGATGTACACCGGTTTGTCGTCAAACCGGTTGTAGTATTTTCCAAGCTTGTCGATGCCACATTGTATTGCATGTCGATACACCATGAACCATGGGAGTTTTCTCTTCATTTCCCACGCAGTTTGAATGGCTTTGAAGGCTGGAATTGCACAGAAAAGCGTTGATTGCACTTCACTGGAGAAGTGTTGTTGCAAATCATTGGCATCCTACTATTCACCCAAACATGGCACAGATCAGCATTTAAAAAATGATTGAGGTGGAATACACCTACAGCTATAATAGTATGTAAATCATTCACCCGTTCCCAATCAGCAGGTTGAAATGCAAACACCATCCACAGGATTTGTTTCACAATCTGGTTCTTCTGTCTAATGGTTGTGATTGGCCCATAGAGTTCATCTGCAGACGAGACGAAAAGGTTGATGGCCTGGCAAAGCTCATACAATCAGGCAAGCATTCCCTCGGCCGTGCCCCACCGCACGTTGCTGTGGAGAGGGATCTTGAGTACAGGCTGATTCAATGCCACAATTGGCTTGAAGAGTGTTGAAATATTTGATATGTTGGCCTGAGCATTGGATCTGCAATACTATTAATGAGCAATAAATAACAAATAACAATAACAAATGCACCTTGATCGTAAGTGTTCGTATCGCAGCGACAACATCAAGCACATCCTCAAGGAGTGATGGTTGTCAGAAAGTGACGGGTCGAATTCCCAAATAGCCGTCATGGTCTCAACAGAAGAGAGCTTGGTGATGGATGATATGATGTCGATGACGGTGAGGTTGAGAACATGTTCAAGACATGGTTGATGCTGAGTGGGATTGAAGTTGTAGATGAATTGCTGGTGGAGAGCTTGCTCGACGACATCACACGTCGTGTCGTTGTTGCTCGTGTTGTCTGCCGTGACGCAAAGGAGTTTGGATGACTTGGATGTCTTCGAGGTGATACCGACCCGATCGTAGAGAGAAAGAAAGTACTGGTTGAGGTTTTCTCCTGTGTGTGCATCTGAAATGGCCCGGAAGGCAACAACTTGAGAGTGAAAAGACCACACTTTTGTCTTGGGGTCAGTGTGAATCCAGTGCGCAGTCATTCCGAAAAACGCAGCCTTTGTTTGGTCCACAGACCACAGATCCATCGTTACCAATACCCACCCGACCTGTGGTGACTAGAATAATGAAAGTGAGCGAGGGTTACCAACAAAAAAAATGGCTACTATTTACCAGGATCTCATACTTGAGGAGGGTGACAAATGAGTTGTGAATGTATGTCAATACATCCGAGTCGTGTGCTGATGGAAGGTTGGCTTTGACAGCAATTGGTCGCATGGCTACAAGGCAATTCCGGCAGCCTTGGTTGCTATTTGTGACCAAATGGTTGTGGAAATATCCAGATATATGACTTGTCAAAAAACGCACATCTTGCCACGGCCACCGGAATCTGCCTAAGAGATCAAAAAAGACCCCCAGTCACCAGTACCATATGCGGATTGAATAGGAGCAGACCGCTTCAGGGATGATTACATAATCACATTTGAAGCGGTCAAATCTTAATAATGCCCCTTTCTTGACAGGGGCAACAGGGGCATGTCACAAAATGGTGGCAATTTCCATTTGTCAATATTGACCAATCAGAATGCTTATATCGCCGGGGTTTTGTGACCATTGTAATCATATCTCATCCAGATTTGATCTGATTGATTAGATTGTCGCACCATTGGAATCAGAAAAACAGGGGTTATGACTTTTCTAGTGACACCAAAAAGGAATAATGAGTGTCCTTTTTGGGAATGATTTTCCGCAGATTGGATCCAGCCCCTTTCTTGATAGGAGCAGTTCCTGTTTGTTGGGATCCATTACATAAGCAAGAAGCACACTAAATGCAGCCACTACTCCTGCAACATTTTCATTTTGGGAATCTCACTCAATAAATGTTTTTCCCCTCATTCCTCTGCTTTCCCCTGGCCTTACACATTGTTGGAGTATATAGACATAGTGTATATGCTATAATAAACCATTCCCACCACTTGAATGAGGTTTTACATGGTTGTATGAGATGAACAAAAAGATAGGGGGAAAAACAGAAAACACGTTCGCATTTTTTACCCTTTCAACATCTGGCCTTAAAAAGTACATCTCCACATCCCCTTATCATATATCTACAACATATCAACAGCACTTGGGACTGGAATAAAAGCCTGTAGTGTTATGCAATGTTCTCCTCCTGATCCATTTTTGCTCAATGCAGTCATACAGTGGATGCTGATGGCTCCAAAATATGGGTAACATTTTTTTGTATGTACTTCCCTGAGTTTGATCACTTTATTCTATCTACCAGGCTTTCTGATGGGTCCCAAATCAACATTTTCGAAAATTTCAGCTTTTGGGGAACAGAAATTATATATTGCATATATCATCAGGGCAAATTGATGACACTGTGGTAGACATAGAGATACAGTCCTCCCATCGATTTCAAGACATTCCACCAAGATGTGAAGGCAGTAGGAGTAAAAGAAGCCTCCTAAAAGCGTGGGAAATGCATCAAAAAGATCGAAACATTGAAATTGTTACGATTGTCTCCAGAGTTCTCTATGTACCTCTTTCTCTCTCTTTTTGCTATGCTTATCGCCTTTACTTTGTATTTACTTTGTATCATAGATCACAGGCGATTTCGCGTCTTATTCCACATCGCTGATGATCCTACTTCTCCCTATCTCCAATTCCTATCTCTTCAAGTTCCGATATCTTTGCTCCGTGTTTTCCCTATCTTTCTGACTCATGATGACGCAGTCGCTTGATCATCAATCTGTCATTGTATGACTGATCCTCCGCAGCTTCTTATCATCCATACTGCGGATGACACATCCCTTCTACGTGATTCCATCGTGTTCCATCTCTTTAGTATTTAAACACAATTGTCTCACTTTGTAACCCTAAGCTAGAGCTACTTGGAATATCACTAAGTTCTCTGAGTCCCTTCAAGTCCTTTGTCCCTCAGTATCTTCGAACCTCAGCCCTCTTCGGGTGTGTTTTTAGTCTACGAGTGAAGCGACTCTTCGTGAGATCCTCCTCATCGAATACCTTGTCCCTAGTCTTCGAGTCTCGCCAAGTGTTACACTTGCTCGACTATCCTTCGTCTATACTAGTCTTCGACAACAGCTCCAAGTCTACATCCGACCCTGCCCGGGCCAGTTGTAACACTCGTCAAGTGGGTTCCACTGAGGTGGGGAGTCAATGTACTCCCTAGTGTAGGTTCAGTCAAGAGGGTGATCCATGTATATACAGTGCGGCTGGCTCAGCCTTTGTCAGGTCCTCGCAAACGACAACCCGAAATGGATGGTAATGAAAGCAAGTGAAGTCGAATACCGAAACTAGGGAATACAGCGGGGGCTCGTCCACTACTTATACGCTACAGCAAGACAAGACCGAGACAAGGTACGAGACATGAGGGATTGTCTACCAGGAAACAAGACCACGACAGACAAAAGGCGAGACTGAACAAGGCGCGGATGCGGCGCAGGTGACTCGAGCAGACAAGACTCTTCGGACCCTTTGGACTCTCGGCGGGGAAGCATCCTGACTGATCCTGACAGCCTTCAGGTCGGATAGCATCCCTGAAGAGTCTCCTGTATTGTTTAATAGGATGCCTCAGTGAATAGAGGGGAGTGAATTTGTTGTCACCCGCTTCATCGGATCCCCTGTGAAGAACGTTCTGGGTATTCACCAGCCAAGTGAAGCAACCGCCGGCACCTGCAGTGGCAGGGCCAGCAACATCATTGACGGGTACTTGGGCTACAAGAACGAAGGTGGCCTTGTCATCCGCTGTATTGCAAAGGTGTGGGCCTGCGTTAGCCGAGGCATGAGGCGGGCGCAGGATTTAGTCTGCGTGTGAGAAGTGGAGTATCTCTGTCTCTTTCCTTCTTTCACATCGCTCTACAGTAGTCTCTCCTTTGTCCTAGTCATTAGTACACATCATTCATTTCTTTTCGCATTTTTCATCTCCTACATACGTCTCTCAATTTCTCTCCTTTTCACATGCCTATCCAGGATAACCCCCATAATGCTCAACCCCCAGATTTCACTCACGAGGATTTCCTGGCATCTCGCCAACGCATAGTCGACAGGTTCCACCTTTCCCAAGCAGATGCTGCCACACACCTTAAAGACTTATGGCAAGACGACAACCAGATCAAATGCCGAGACTGGGATCGCCAACAAGCCCAACTGGCTCAACAATGGCGCCTCAATGAGCAACAAGCAAGAGAAGAACGCGAAGAAGCCCAACGTAAACAACAAGAAGAACAAGATGACGCCAGAAAGGAGGACCGCAAAAAGAACCGCGCCAAATTCCTCCCCTATGCCAATGTTCCCCCTCCTTCCTCTGACGAATCCAATCCTTCACCTCTCGCCCTTCGCAAGCTCCAAAAAGGAGAATTCGTCGAACTCTATTTCTTCACCAACAAAGGACTGGCCAACGCCCAAGACTTCAACCACTCTGTCGACGACGACGCCTTCGCTCTCATTCCCAATGAAGACGGTCTCCATTCCTTCATCCCCATTGCCGCGGCCAAGGCCAAACAGGCGATCATCCAAGATAAAGACCTAACCTGGGACCAAATCGACCAGGCAGTCCATCGCCTACTTGCGGCAATGAAACGAGCCGCATGGCCCAACGAGCGCACTCAGGACATCCTCAAATTTTTCCTAAACTTAGCTACGCACCCATGGAGACATGACTCCGACGAAACAGCTCAACAAGCACTCATCGCTTACCAAGCTGTTTACCGCCGCCGCTGGCATGATTCTCTCGGCACGGACTCCGAGTCCTCCTTCAACCTCAAATTCATTGACCAAGAAGCCCTTGCTCGCCTCAAAGCAAAAATAGTCGACCAAAGACGTCTAGCAATTGATCTCCGAGCCAAAGAGGCAAGTAATCCCTCCAACCCCTCATCCAGTTCCTTTCACTGACCGTTCCTCCCCCACTTCCTCCCCATCTTTCCCTCCCTCCTCTCCATCCTCCCTCTCTCTTTAAAAACCACCCCCACCCCTGCCTTGGACTGGCCCGCTCCACGGCTCACTATGCCTGCGGTGTCCCATGTCCTCTTCACGGCACGCGACCTTACTCGCCCGGGTTCACACACCCAAAAATACATCGCTATTCTTTTCCCCCACAGGCAGCAGACCGCTTGGGAATGGCCGCAAACTGAGCCGCATCCTCGTTTGCCCCACCACATGCCACTTCCAACGCACCAGCCCATTATGGCAATGCCCCCTTCAAACCCGCACCCTCCAAATGGCCACTCTCAGGCTCCCCAAATCTCGACCCCAGCTTCTCTCGCTCTACTACACACAAGCAGCAGAAATCCTTCCGCGCCCCGGATAAAGGTACTCCCAACTCGGAACCCCTTCCCCCTTGCGCCGTTTGCCTTAGCATTGAACCCCATGACAGCCCAGTCGTTGAATGCGCCAGAGAATGCACCTGGGACGGGAAATTTGAAGCCTTCGCCAAACGAGTCCTCAAAGCCCTCGTTGCCCGCGCAACCAATCAGCGCCTCTGCTCCCGCTGGCAACGTCGCGAAGGCTGCACCGATAAGCACACCCAGGCCCACCTCTGCTCCGGATGCGGCTCCGCTACTCACGGAGCTCACCAGTGCCCTCGCCGCCAGAAGCACCAAAGCACAAACACCGTATAAACCGGACGCCTGGCAAGTCCTTCTTTCCGAAGCTAACCTAAATGCTCGGTTCGGTAACATTCCTGACGGACTCAGATATGGCTTTATTGTTAATTTCCCCAGTATTACCCACACACAATCCCCTCCTAATTCCCCCTCAGTAAATACTTACAACGACCAATTACGAGACATAGTTAGCAAAGAAATATCCAAAGGTGGATACATCGGACCTCATCCCATATCCTCTATATACCAAGCCATCGGCCCATTCCAATCATCCCCCTTATCCATAATACCTAAACAAGGAAAGCCAGGTAAATTTAGACTCGTACAAAACTTCTCTTATCCCCTTAATCCCGTTCCTCCCTACCCCTTTCCTTCCATTAACTATTACATAAACGCTCACGACTTCCCCGCCACATGGGGCAAATTCTCCATCGTTTATCTCCTAGCCTCTCGTCTCCCCCCTGATTCCGAAGTCGCTACACGCGATGTAGCGGAAGCCTATCGCACCATTCCCCTACACCCATCTCAGTGGCCCGGAGCAGTAGTACGTATCTCACCCACTCAAGCCTGCATTGACACATGCACAGCATTTGGTGCTACACCATCCGCAGGCAGCTATGGCCACCTGGCGGATGCAGCTGCAGAAATATTTAGATACCTCGGAGTCGGCCCTTTGGATAAATGGGTCAACGACCACATCTTCTTCCGCGTGAAGCAGAAATTCCTATCTCAATACAACCTATCCCGCAGAGCTTGGGCCGAACAAATCAAACTACACGGATACCAACGAAATGGTAGCCGTGTATGGTTTCAGGGTCTACCCCTTCAAGACGGCACCTTCGAAGAATACAACGAGGCGTGTATCCACCCCATACGCGACCTCGCGACCTCCTCCCCTCGTTCCCCCCACGATGCTGACTTCTCATATGCCCTGTGTGACATTGACCACATCTCCCAGCGACTCGGCATACCTTGGGAAACATCCAAGGACCAACCATTCAACCACACAACAATCTACATCGGCTTCGAGTGGAATCTTCGCGAGCGCACCGTAACCCTGAGCTCACCTAAAATAGCTAAATACATCAACGCCATCAACGAATGGAACCATCGCGAATCACACGTTCTCGAAGACGTACATAAACTGTACGGCAAACTATTACACGCCTGATGCCTGATCCCTGCAGGGTGAGCATACCTAACCGGTTTCGAGCGCATGCTTCCCGTGTGCGCCCGAAAAACTTTTATGCCCCACAGCACATACTGGGGTAACATTTCGACGCAAATATCGAGTTGAGTGGCTTGCATAACACCCGAGTTATTACGGCGAGCCCGACTCGGGCCCGAGGTAAAATGTCGGCGTGATATAGGGGGAGGCCCGAGATGAATAAACCCCGTGGGATATGGATGGGCCCGCTTCATGGGAGTGATATGGGACCCATAGCAAGCGGATGGGCCCGCATTCCGAGAGTGATTTTGATACCGTAGTATATGGACGGGCCCTTTGCCCAAAGATGAACCGAGACCCGAGCTGTACGGTCAGGCCTGCCACCAAAAATTTTGCGAAAATTTTCGGAACCCGTAGCATACGGACGGGCCTCCATCCTGAAAGTCATACCAACCTCGTAACATGCAGACAGGCCTGTATACTGATGGTGATACTGAAACCGAAACATGCGGATGGGCCCACTTGCGAAAAATTATACTGATCTCGCAACATGCGGACGGGCCCGCTTCCGAAGAATGATACTGATCTCGCAATATACGGACGGGCCCGCTTCCGAAAAATGATACTGATCTCGCAATATACGGACAGGCCCGCTTCCAAAAAATGATACTGATCTCGCAATATACGGACGGGCCTGCTTCCAAAAAATGATACTGATCTCGCATTATATGGACGGGCCCGCTTCCGAAAAATGATACTGATCTCGCAATATACGGACAGGCCCGCTTCCAAAAAATGATACTGATCTCGCAATATACGGACGGGCCCGCTTCCAAAAAATGATACTGATTGTTACGATCGTCCCCTATGTTCTCTATGTACCTCTTTTCTCTCTCTCTTTGCTATGCTCTTCGCCTTTACATTGTATTCACCTTGTATCATAGACCTCGGGCGATTTCGCGTCTCGTTCCACAT
>JBBPOJ010000125.1:0-42313 GCA_038091395.1 Leccinum rimulosum
GGGGATGAGGATTGGCAAAGGCGAGATTAGGACGTAGCGAAGACTCTAAAAGGTCGTTGGCGATGCATGGATGGAATTGGTTGCGGTTGAGGATTTCGAAACCCTGATAGTGGACGAACGAAGGAGCAGTCCAATCGTTGACCAAGGTGGGGAAAGCGTATCCCGCACCCTCATAGGCAGAGCCTATGGTTTCATACTGACCTGTGTACATCCAAGAGTTGATTGTACACGCTCCAGTCTTGACAGAGTGAATCTGGAAAGGATCCACTCGTCGGCCCACCTCAGAGGGTGGAAGGTGCCTCAAAGTATGAAGCGGAACCGGAGGAAGAAGCGGGTGGTCCTGTTGTATGAAGGGATCGAGTTCCTCAACGATGACCTCTAGACCCACGATCCAAGTTGAAGGGACCATCTCTTCTGAAAGGAGAGGGCGTTCGGGAAACGTCAGGGATATGCGCTGGCGGATTGCCATGTCTAATACCACGACGTCCTCTAGCGCGAGGGGTCTACGGTGAAGCCTGCCCATCGCGAAGGCGTTGCAATGGTGCAGAGATTCCATTGCGCGACGAGCCTTGTTGCCTGTTGCACGAGCCATGACGACGAAGGAGAGTGAATGGACAAGAGGAGATAGGAGTGGTGCGTTGTGGAGAGGGAGTAGTTCCTCGATGTATGACTGTAGTGTCTGCGTGGCGAGGATGGTTCCGATTACAAGATTCCCCTTCTTGAAGAGGATGGTTGCAAAGTGGACAAGGAAGAAGGTAGGGGACAGACGAGGGAGCAGGAGTAGATATGGGAGAAACCGAGGGAGGACGAGGGCTAGGAGCTGGAGAGGGACCCACATAAGGAGGTGGTGGAGGAAGATTAACTGTTAAAGGATCTTCAGGTCCGTCTGTAGGAAGAAAATCGTCTATAATACGATAATTGATTGTCAGCTCATAGCGCAAGTCCGAGAAGGGAATCCCAGCATAAAGCTCAAGATAAAAACGATTTACATCGAGGACATGGTCCAAGATGAGTCATTCTCCTCTAGGGTAAACCCAAAGGGCTCGGTCTCCGGTCCCAGTGGGCCGGGTATCTCTCATTAAGAGAAGATAAACGGACGCAACAGTCCCAATAACCTGGCTCAGAAAACCAGTCGCCCAACGGACTATTTGTCGAGGGGTAGGCATCGTGATATCAAAAGACGGCAAATGCCTCGACGCTCTTAGTATAGAAAAGGCTTAAAGCTCAGGGCTCATAACCTATCGAGATAGCAAGTCTCGATTGTGTGCGCAGTAACCTGATAGGGAACTAAGAGACAGTGGGAGATACTCACTGTTATAGTCTAAAGGTAACAAACAAGGTAAAGGTAGTTGCGAGAGTGTAAAGACTCGAGCAAGTAGCTTAGGTGAGAGGTAAATGGAAGAATGAGTAGAAGACTCGTTATTATCCCAGAGCGATAGCTCCAGGTTTATATACAATACAGAGATATTTGTATCTATGTATGTATTCTCCTATAATAGGGAAATAGAGATAGAACTCTATAGAAGGTCATGGAAGGATGACGAAGGTATGAGTCATCCACAGTAAGATACTGCTATCGTCCAATGACGTTAAAGCCTTATCTAAGTGATGAGTAACACGAATAGCATAAGCAAAGATAAGAGATAGTGAGTCACACATGAGTCACACAAAGAAACATGGTGTAGAGGCGAAGTGAAACCATGATTCCCAACACACTGTTCAAGTACTAGCCTGTGGTGCACCTTTGTTCGTCACACTGGATGTAGCCAGACGAGTAGTGTTTAAAGGTCCGGTCTTTTGCCTTTTTTGGAAAAGACCCGACCGCAACCGGTCCTGGGAATTTCCTGATTAGGAAAAGACCGGACCAGGACCAAAAAAAACTGGTCCTTCAGTCTTGTTCGGTTCAGTCCGGTCCAGTCCTTTGGTCTTTTTGGGGGACCGATGTACTGAAAACTACTAGGCTCTCAGGTCTTCTGGCCCATATTTTTTCATCTAAATTGGTTCACATGCAGTCGAGATATGACCATTTTAAGATTACATGTTATTTTGGTTAGATTGACATTGAAAACCCATATCAGGAGATAGAATGGCATGGGATTGGCGCTTACCGGTGGCTGTACCGAGTTTAGCCGAGGCTCCTGGCGTTCATTTCTGTTATTGATTACGAAATTCTGTCCACATATGGTAAAGATACAGTCGATCTCGAGTTGTATGTCATGGAAGGAGGGATTTTTACAAAAAATATCATAAGTTACTCAGAGAAAATCGTAAAAATATGGAAAAATCAGGGATAATGCCTCAATATATTGCCCAATAGGGGGTACAATCGGTCCGCCAAAAGGACCGGTCGCGACCAGTCTTTGTCGGTTTTTTCATTTTTCCCAAAATGAAAAGACCAAGACTAATTGTAACAAAAACCAGGAAAGACTGGACCGACCAGGACCGGTCCTGGTCGGTCCAGTCCAGTCCTAGAACTGGTTTTTGGTCGGTCCTAGGACTGGACTTTAAAACACTACGGACAAGATATAGGCTGAGTGGGAGCAGGAACCTGGGGTGTACAGTAAGTAGATTTCTTCTGCCTTGGCCTCCGCGTCTTTCCTTTGTCGCTCTGTTGCTTCCGTATGCATTTCGCGACGCTCAACAAGTCTCTAGCAGCGGAGAAGACAACTTGTGAAGGCTGCGCAGCAGGATTGGGGGCATTTTGGATGATATCCAGAGTTGTAGTTGACACCAACTCAGATGGAGGTACAGACATTGCCAGGTTTATTGCAGGGGAATGGAGGATCCACTGGCAGCGGAAGATACATGACCGTTCGCCGATTGCAAGGTGAGCCCTGTGTTGGAGAGTCCTTGTGAATTTGAATGCTCCAATGGTTCGTTCAACGTATTTGATGCCTGTTTCCTTATCCATTCCTCGGATTCGGATTCTGTGAGACATTGTAAACATGTTGCATCACTTTCAAAAGTGTGAAACAATACATGCAGCTCATTTCTTGATGTAATGGAGCCTGGAGTGCGAAACTCGGCTTGTGGCCAGTTTCTCAGTATGACATGGTATTTCTCTGTTTGAATGTTGGTATCAAAGTTGACGTAGAACATTCAGTTTACTTGCCACATCGGGGCAGCAGCAGTTTCTAGGGGTGGAGATTGTGTCCTATATGGCCATTGGGGTATTTGTAGTGAATAACTCACAGAGCTTCATGATGATCATGTCACTGATATTTGTCTTGAGGTCCAGAACTTCCACAATATAAGTTTTCATGATACCTAGAAATTGAAAGAAAATCAGTTAACCATGACGTGAAAGAATAGTGTATACCTTGAATGCCAGCAATACAATAAGAGAGACTTAAAGCAATAATCAAAGAACTTGGCAGCACGCTCAGTGTGGAAAATGTCTGGTTGATTCCAGTGTTCTGTGTCAGGTCTGGCACCGAGCAGAATGCCAAATTCTACTGATGTTCCCAAGTGTAGGAGGGTGAGCTAAGACTCGGAATGATCAGACTCGGACTCAGTTTTATGCAAAACGATAAGTCTACCTTGTGATCAATCTTTGCAAGTGTCTTTTGAGTGTCTGTGAAGGCTTCATTCATGACGCAGTGGTGAGGCACCAGTTCCTTCATTTCCCTGCATTGTTGGATATCCACCAAAGCATCTTCGATGCATTATTCTTGGTCCATCTCGCTCCATTGTTGCCGAAGCACAGACATTAGTTCAATAGCCTTCAAGCATTTTTCGTTAGCCGGCAATGCTACAGAATTCCGAGTCAGCACTGGCATGACATGTAAAAACCACAAAGAAAACATGTGGGGCACCTGAGTTGTATGGTGGCCAAACTTCTTCCATAGAAGGACAGCTTGCTGCATGACGACCTCTTGTGCTTCCAGAAGAGCTTTTGAGTACTTGTCATGTTTTTCTTTGCGTTTTCCATGGTGTAATACATGACAATACCAGTGATTGCACTAATTGCAGAATAGAGAATAGATGGTTTGAAAAAAAGCTGCTCTGATATTATAGCTTCAATATATGTGTCAGCTTCTCAAGAGAGAAAATTGGTGACATTCCACTTCTTTTTCTGGGTGTTATAAATAGAGGACAGGGGGTTTAGATTAGGGACACTTTTTGTCTGTGGAGATGCTTGTGAGCACTTGTGATTTGACCAAAGAGTGCAAGATATAGAAACTTGTGGGAGTGTGGGTCTTCATTGGTTATATTATTGCAAAGAGGATTTGAAAATGAGCACAGTAATCAAATTAGGATAGAACAGTAGTGGGTGTACAAAACTGTCAAGATCTCTGACCCTGGAGCCACTGCATGAATTGCAAAAGAAAATCTGGGACGAAGTTGTATGATGGGCCATCAATATGAACAATCTCTAGTAATAGTCATGCCAAGATATTCTTTGGCATCTCCTAATATATGAGATTCCCATTGTTTAGTGAACACGGAACACAAGATGATACTCTAGTTTGAGATCTAGATTCCTCATTAGCTATTTGAGTAGGATGGTGGCTGTGAGGTTGTTGTCAAAATTCAGGAATAGTTTTGTCATAACCTCTCTTTGGTACTAACCAAGGTCGACGAGAAGGATTCTTTTGATAAATATCATATAGATTCCTTTCTTCTTGATTGAGATCTTTGAGTCTATTATTTTGTAGATCTCAAGGAATGTCAGGTAATTTGTTTCCACTTTCAGTGAAACAATCAAGAAGTCGTTGCTTGTTTGTTCTTTATGAAGAGGACTATATGATGGTTCTCAGATGGTTCGACCTCATTGATATTGATAGGAGGAGGTACTGGGAAGTCATCTGGAAATTGAGAAAAATCAAAACCACAAGATTGTAAATTCCATGGTGATGGATTCAAAGGTGATTAATTTGGTGATTGTTACGATTGTCTCCTAGGGTCTCTATGTATCTCCTTTCTCTTTCCTTCTGCTATGCCCTTCGCCTCTACTTTGTATTCACGATGTACCATAGACCTCGGGCGATTTCGCATCTCGTTCCACATCGCTGACGGTCCTACTTCCTCCTATCTTCCATCCCTGTTCCTTCCGTCTCGCTCCGAGTTTTCCCTATCTTTCTGACTCATGACAACTCGATCGCTTCGTCATCTCTTCGTCATCTGTATCACTAATCCTCCGCAGCTTCTTAATCATCCATACTGCGGATGACGCGTCCCTTCCTTACGTTTCCTTCGTATTCCTTCTCATTAGTATATATAGTGTATCATCTCGTCCTGTAACCCTAAGCTAGAGCTACTTGGAATATCATCTGAGTCTCCTGCAGTCCTCTCGAGTCTTCCATCCCTCAGTATCTTCGAGCCTCTGCCCTCTTCGAGGGTAACCTTAGTCTTCGAGTCTTCGAGTGAAGCGACTCTTCGTGAGTTCCTCCTCGTCGTACCCTCAGTCCTTAGTCTTCGGGTCTCGCCAGGCGTTACGTCTGCTCGACCAACCTTAGTCTTAGTCTTCGCCTCCAAGTCTACATCCGACCCTATCCGGGCCAGCTGTAACAGTGATGGAATATAAGGATTCAGTATTAATTCATTCGGAGGGAGTTGTGGTGGAAATACTATGGAGGGATAAGTGATGATCTGATCAGGATATATCTTATCTTGTCCATTTCCATTTGGTCCAGGTAAAGCAGCTTCTTCATCTGGAACAATTGATTTGGATGAGTTTGGAATAGCAGAAAGTTCATCTATAGGTCTTAGATTCTTTGAACAATAAGGAAGTGTTACTTCATCAAAAGTGGCAGTAGATGAGATGAATACTCGTCGATGAGTTGAACACCAGAAGCAATAAGCTTTGGATCCTTGTTCATAGCCTAGGAAGATCATTTCTTCTGCCTTTGTTGCAAGTTTGTTTTGTCTCGAGTCTTTTGGTATAAATACATATGCTTTACAACCAAATACTCAGAAGTAAGAAACATCTTGTTTATTTCCAAAGGTGTTTTCCATTTGTGTCGCCTCATTGTTTGTCTATTGTAGATATGTAATGCTGTCTCTGTTGTGTCTTGCCAGAATGAATTTGGAAGACATGCATTAAGATATATTGCTTGTGCATTTTCCATGATGATTCTATTAAATCTTTCTGCTCTACCATTTTGTTGTAGTAGATGAGGAACTGAGTATTGTTGAGAGATACCTTTGGATGTGAAGAATGATAAGAGTTCTTGTCCAAGATAATCCCCCCCTTAGTCAGAACAGAGTCTAGTCTACTTTCTCACAGACATCCACAGAACCTTCCATGGAGCTATAAATAATCCCCATGGTCCCATAGAACCACAGAGCCACAGAACTTCATAGAGCCCACAGACTTTGGGTCTTTGTCCTGTCCAGCACTGTCCAGAATGCTAATAATTTACTGATGAGGGGTGCATTGGATCTTGGAGGAACAAGATATGGTTTATGTAGTGCAAATAACTAATTTTCAAAGCAATTCACTGAGAGCAGTATATCACATAAAAGAGCATATCTGTAATGACAGACGAATCAGAGAATATTCATAACGAAACCATACAACTCAGAAATCAGTACTTCAGTAGTATATATATTACATTCTCAGTCTCAAAAGCCACAGATTGATCATTGCTTGGCATGGTGCTTGATTGATCTGTTTAGACAAGAGCTCGAATACAGGCTGGATCTTTTCTTGTTCACATGAGACCAAACAAATGTGGGTTTGATCCACCCCAGGATCCAAGACTGAGGCGGGATCAGCGGTGAACGTGGCCGATGATCTCGATATTGAGCTAGTAGTAGAAATGTCAGTGTGAGTTGAAACCTGATTACAGTGAGTCACTTATCCATACTAACATGTAAATATTTTTTTCTTCATTGCGTGCATTGTCGGGAATTATGAATGTAAGATTGTCCGAGTCCATGTTCACCCATGGTTGGGGAAAGTCTGGGGTAACTCTGACCCAAGACACAGACGTGGGACATGTGAGTGATAGAACAAGGAAAGTTTGAACAACTGGATTTGCAAACCAAATTGTTTCGCTGCCAGATGAAAGCTCATGCCAGTAAGAATACCCAGAGGTGGATTGCCACATGAGGGCACGGGCATGCTCATGCAGATCAGATGAGTGGAGCAGGAAAGACTAGACAGCAGCTCACATTTTGCACAGATAGGAATATCCGACTATTCAAAGCTCAGGCTGGTGATCATCAACCATTTGAATCAATAGAAATATAGGAAAACTTACCTTATCAAAAACCAAATGGTGAAACAGTGCGTCCAGTACAGTGTTGCCACCTGAGAAGACTGCAATATATGGATAAATAATGCATGTGGCAGAGTTAATAAAGGTGTACCTGACATTAGGCTGCCCAGCGCTCTAATGGGTTGCGGTGTCTGGTGTTTGACGATCACGATATTGATCACGTGATCAACCTCATAATTGTAAGAACTTTTTATTGGAGCCAGGTGACAAGATGTCTCAATTTAGCTTAAGGTGACTACCAATAGGAAATTGATTATATAAGGTCTGAATATATGACAATACATGTATCTCTTATCACAAAGATAAAATTGATATTTGATAACAGAATATTGCTACTTGCAAGTGTTTGAAACATAGGAATAATTGGTTATATGATATAGAGATTGGTTATAGTATATATATATCAGACTACAGTAACAATGAATGAGTTCTTGATAGTCTTCTCCAAAAAAAAACCACGGACAACTGGCTATTGAAGAATTTTTGTATTACCTCTTTCATAATTCAAACTCAGTCGTATTTATTCAAGTATACCAGCATATGCAAAATGATACTGGCACTGGCATTGACAAGTGGGTCAAGATGATGCAGGCTTTCAGCCTGGCATGGGTCAGTATTTACTTTTTAAGCTCTGTTTTGTACAGTCTCTAAGTATGTGTAGATTATTGCAGTGATTGATGCTGATGTACTACAAATCAAAAACTTCAAGCTTTTGGTCACAATGTGCCAATGTCAACATTTCCTATCTATTTATCATCAGATTGTTGGTTGGTTCAGGATGCTGAGGGACGGACCCATCTAAGGGCTCAGCTTAGAGTCCCCAAGTGGAGGCTCTTCAAGCCATTGATGCACTAATTAATTATGTATGTTTAGGCAAGAACTCTGTAACCTTTTCCATGAGCAGTGTTTGCAAAACCTCCAATGAATAAGATGTCTGTTTGATGTGACTATTGTAATGCATCCAGCAGGATGTATTTGATGAATGTTGTAATCACCAGCTCTCTTGAATTCCTCCTAAGGGATGGGTGCACTGTTATAATAATTCTCACAATATGAATAAAAGAGTCTGAACTCCTTGCTCATATGGACATCCTTGAAAGCCAGATGCAGAGAAATCAATTTCTAATGATTACATCCATTCATCAATATTCAAGCCTTTGAAGAATCCAGATTCTCTCAGTGCATGGTGGTGTGAGCTCACAATTATTATGTGTATTCTTACATCTAAAAACATTTTTAACAGCTTCTTTGTTACATCACCATGCTCTAGCAGAACAACTCTAACTTTACTTCAATCCCCTGATTAGTCTCAGATATCAAAGCAGTAATGGCTAAATACTGGGAATACCCCTTGAACAGTAAGACCTGAGGTTCTCTCTCAGAGATTACATAAATAGTCTCTGGCATCTGCTCTCGAGAAAGTCATATCTTATAGACTAAAAAAATTGGTTGCAACCAAAGTTAGTTGCCTATGGTTCTGGTACAGTTGGGTCTTCAGTCTTTGGATAATAAAACCTAGCCCATCAGGAAAAAAAAGCAGTAGTCCAAGTCAGACTCGGCACAAATGTTGTAAAATGTTCAACTTGAATGGGTGCCAGCGGTGGCATGTTGGCATATGGGTGGCCCGGAAACAGCATAAAATCATCAGGAACTTGAAGGACAGGAATGGTACCAGCATGAGTCAGAGCAAA
Source organism: Leccinum rimulosum (assembly GCA_038091395.1). Classification (NCBI taxonomy): domain Eukaryota; kingdom Fungi; phylum Basidiomycota; class Agaricomycetes; order Boletales; family Boletaceae; genus Leccinum; species Leccinum rimulosum. Next base: position 8,918 of record JBBPOJ010000125.1, read on the forward strand.
CATTGTGAAAGGTTGTACAATGAGTGGAATGCTGGAATATGGCCCAGGTGCCATGAGCCCATAATGGCCACCATGTTCACTGTCTGTTCTATATGGCTCTTGGAGGCCAAGATACTCAGTGGAGGTTTCATCTTTGAACGCAGAAAACAGTATGTTTCAAATCTTAAACCCATTGAACCAGTCAATCTGACACCTGGTTTAGCAAAACACAATCATCACTATAACTCATCACATATCTTGTCGTCAGGAAAATCATGCCAGATGATGAGGGTTTATGGAATGTAGTGGTAAGAGAACAAGATGTTATTTGAACTCAGACACTGGGTCTGAATCTTATATACGACAAAGAATGATTATGTAATCTACTTATTAGTGCTCGTTCAACACATTGTGCCAAAATGACCAGGGAGATGAGGCATAATGGATGGGTAACTGGGTCTTGAGGTGAGAAGAGGGATAGTTGCTTGGAGGGCGTGATCGTGGAAGGCCCATTCAGCTTTGCTGACCTATGCATTGCACAAATTAATGATATATTACGAAAAAAGTGAAACAAGAAGAACAACTACGGCATTGATTTTATTTCAACAGAGCTTTTGTGACATTGAGGTGAGGATGAAGATGCCTCTGATATTCACTTTAGAATGAATAAATGTGACCATCAATGTGATAAGACCTAACAATACTCACGATTTTCTTTGTGGGCCCACTGGGAGTGGGTTTGACCCCTCACATTGCCCTTTTGTGAAGATGATAGACTGATGAATCAGGGTCCTGCAGTGGACGTGCAGGAACTGGACAATGGTAGCAAAGTATAATATGTTGTACGCATGGTACAAAATATGTTTCCAGTTAATTGTGAGCTCAGGAAATCCGAGTTCTACAAACAAATTACAAATATGTTACTAAGTAATGGAACCAAATGACGTACTATTGGCAAGGGCTGTGTAAATTTGTCTTCCAACAGCAATTGTGGTTTGAGAGTTTGAAGCATATCTGGCTCCAATTGGGGGGGGCATTGGAGGATGAGCATTCTGGACGATATCTAGAGTGAACATCCAGTGAACATTGTTTGAAGGACAGGTGACATACCATGCATATTGGCAGGCCACTGTGCAGGGGGATCAGGGTTGGTTGCTTGTATAAACAAGTCAAATATTTTGTGAAATGTTGCATCTTCTTTACCGTTGGAGTGGTTGTCAGACATGGTAGTGGTGGATGGGAAAAAAGAAAAGATGAGAGATTGCTAGGCGAGCACTATGTAGATTAAGTATTACGCACTGCATGCCTCGATTGCAATACCAAGGCCTCTGGCTGTTCTGAGGAGGTCCCCTGCCACCTGTCATTCTCATGTCATATTCTTTCACACATGCTCTAAAAATGGTGGGGAGATAAGAATATATAAGAGAACACCTGTCCACCATCCAACTTGCTGCGAGGCAAAATCATGCACAGGTTAGGTTGACCTTACCAAATGCACTCAGGCTCTCATCCTTGACCCCAAACACATTATGTTAGGATGTAGTATCTCTGCCTTAAATCTTTCCCTGTTGATCACAGCACACGAATATGCCGCACATTGAAATAATCCTTTTTTGAGTCCCCTTGTGTGTAAGCATCCCTACTGCTCCATTTTATCAATTCCTTCGCAATTATCGACCGTGCCAATCAGCAAATCAAAGAGAAGATGTCCAGCACTAGACAGCACTGGACAGCTTCATAGTACTCATAGTGAGGGTCCAACTTGATAGTGCTGTCACATTGCTGTCATAGTATCTCACAGTGGCTTTTCTTTTTGGGTGCCATGAAAAGTCACTAATACAGTTAACATATGACATATGACATCATAGCATTGTGGTTTATCTATGCATCAAAAACCTTCTTAAACAAATGAACAGTCGCTAATACAGCTAACATATGACATCATTGCATCACCAGCTTGAACATATCCTTGGCATACTGTTGACACAATGCCCTTGCATGCTAGTAGCACCTAGCTGGATAGAATACCATCATAATACACTATCAACTCATGATCTGCACAATAAGGTTTTCATAGAGTCAAATTTCAGCATACAAATGTGTGAATTTTGTCTTGCCTTTCCAAAAAGACCAGAAAATGCATATGAGGTAGTCCTTTTCTGATACTCAATGGTGTAGACAAAACCAGCCATCTGAGGAATGTAACCATCACAATTTCTTTCAAGAGTGCTTGCTGCTTGGCATGAAGGACTCAAGCAACCAAATCAGGTCTGTCTACTGTACTTTTTCCTATCATAGATAGTCAGATTGAAATACCAATTTAATTTAATTCATTACATATCTGGAAGAAAAATTTCAGTGATTTCAGGTCAGGTACCAGTTTCAGTGATGGTACCAAAAAAATATTGTGTTTTATACTTGTGACAAATAACCAATAAATCCTGAAAAAGCTGCTGTATATGTTGAGTTTGACCAAGGCTTGTGAGAAGAAGGCAGAATGACATATCCAACTTATTTCATGTCTTGACTAGGATCTTGATTCACATGATCCCTTTAATCCTTGATATAGATTTGCCCTGATTTTTGTTTGTTGCAACCCAAATAATATTACCAGCTACTGAAATAGTCTAGCATTCTTGAAAATATTTTGTGGCTCTCTACTGGACATATATAAGGTTGATAAGCATACTATTGCCATTTTAATTCAGCAATAGAATATCAAGATACCAGCCATCCTCTCCACCTGGAAAGAAGTGAATATAGTGAAGAGATAGATATGCAAAATGTAAATTGCTGATGTGATGCAGGTTATGGTCCACATTTGAGGCACAAAATAATATGATGTTCAGCATTGATATTTTGAGCATTGATATTTTGAGCACCTTCTCCTGGAATAATTGCAGCTATTTCATCCACAGTAGAAATATTGTATCATCTTGTATCATTCCCTTGTTGTAGATAAATTTGTTGCTCAAGAGGTTTAAAGATATAACATGATCTGCTTGCAAAACAGTTCACAGAAGATTTCATCCGCGATGTCATATGAAAAGTTTTGCACATCTACTGGCACGCCAATACTCAAGTTCTTGACAATTCAAAGAGTATCATAAATGACAAAAAGAAATAAACAAGAAAGTACTTACATCTCATAGGGGACCAGTTGGAATCATTCCAAAGAGTTCAATGCCAATTAATCATCTCATGGACAATATCCACTGCTTGGTTGGAGGGTCAGAGTAGCAAGAATCTGGCCAGAGACAATCATGTGTGACACACACCATACATATTCACAGGAAATATGACACCATTCTCTGATGTCATCCCTCATAAATAGATAACACTGTCCTGTGTTGTCAACATCAGTGAGATATTTATGCACCACAGAAAAGTACTCAATGTTCAATGCTAGTATGTATTGAATGCGGAAATAAATCATTGTTTGCCTGTTGTCCCCAATAGGCTGTGGTACCCCCTAGAGAGCAAGAATGTAGACAGGTGGGGGAGTGTGATTCACATGCGCCACATCAAGATCCCCAGGGGAGACTCCAAAGCTGAAAGGAGGAGGATCAAGGTGATTAGAGCCTACAAAAGATGGTTCCTAGAAGGACAGATCATTCATGGGGAGCTGAGAGAATGGAAATAGGGAAAGAGTTGGCCTGGTGTGTATCTATGTATACTCAATTTGACTGAGTCTATGGTGGTAATTACTTGCCTTCATGATTGCCTCATGTGCACTAGAGTTACTAGTCACAGTCATGCAGTAATTGAATCAATTGAGTCAAATTGTTAGCTGTTCAACATTCAAATTCAATGTACATTTAGATCTCACATCTGAGAGCTGAGAGAGACTGAACTTGAAAAGAGTGATCTAGATTTCAGCAGAACCTAGATGTAGACCCTTGTTAGTAATTTCTGGCCCTTGAGCTGTAGACTAAAGTGAGCAATCTAGATTTGAGCAAGATCTAAATCTAGATTTGATGAGCTCTTATTAAGAATTACCGGCCCCTGCCACTTGACAGCAAAGTCAGCTTGCTCCATGGTTTGAATAATGTGGGAAACCATCTGATTGAATGTAGAGAGAAGATAGATTATCGATAAATTAAATAAAGAGAAAATTGCTATTATAGCACTGGTTAATTTAATAATATATATGAGATAAATGAGGGGGTATAATCAGACCAGCTGCTTTGAACTGGGTCAGGGATATATATCTCCAAGGAGTGTGCCTTGAGGCAAGTCAGGAAGTTCTGTTCTGCTCTCATTGGCAACAGCATGAATGTATGTTGACATGTGATATGTGTGTCATCAAATGAAAATGCCATCATGCCGAGCTCTGCAGCAGTGCCTTCTATCATCTATTTTCTAAGTAAATGATCCTTGTAGAGATGCATTACACCAGATCCAGATCCAGATCCACCACACCAAGGCATTTCAGGAAAGTTAGACCTATGAGGCATGGTGGCATCTCATTGACTGAATCTGCATGCCCAAGCAGATTGGTGCAGAAAGTACCTGTCGCTACAAAGAGAACTTGTATTCACCATGTCACCCATCCAATTAGCAATGACACAAATCTCTAGATCTGAGGTGGAGAGAATGAACTCAACTAGCTTTTTGAATATCAATCCAACAAACCTGTTTGATGATTATGTTTAACAATCAATGCCAGGAACAATGAGTGAGTGATTTGGCCTCCACACTCACACCAAGTAATTTCTTGAGTCCATTAAGTTACCCCATGTGAAGATCGCTGTTCTGATAGCTGCCAGCATAACATCTCTGAATCAACCTCTCTCTAGTCAGTTGAGTATCACAAGGGCAGCAACACACACAACTGAAACAGAAATTAAACAAATGAGGCTGGGCTTTCAATTGACAATGGACATGAGTTTTTGTGGCTTTTGGGTGGTTGTGCTGTATTCACCATCAAAGTTGCAACACTGAGCAGCAGATGTAGTTGACTACTTGCTCAATGTCCATGGAATCCAGATGAGCAAGGAGAAATGGTGTATTGACAGCAATAAGAGGTAGCAGGTGTCCATTTCACCAAAAGCATTGCTCATGAACAAGCCAGAGGGTTAAAAGATGTGATGTGTTGAAGTCAGCTTGCCATACTACTGGGTGGCAGGGGTTTGGACATACATTTGATGACATGGTCAACATCCAGTCTATTGAGCATCACCTTGACATGTCCAGCATGACAATGATTATTGATGGACCCCTAAAATGACAACACAAGAGGAAAATGTGAACTAGGATAAAATGATCAACAGATGAGGTTTGCTTGAAAAGAGTGTCATAGACTCATAGGGGGGTGTTGAGAGTTACATGTCACACATAAATCACTGACTAATCAAATTACTAAATGGGCCAACTTGAAAAACTGAGGACAGAGGCAGGAATAGAATCATTTAAAAAGTAGCAATGGTAATGATAACACGTTTTTTTTTAAGGTATCACTTAGTTTGTATGTGGCATATTAGGAGTTACACTCATTGAGTTCACTGTGTTGTTTATTTATGGGGTCACTCATGCTATCTCTGAATTAAGGAACTAGTGTAGCATTAAAGTTTGAAATACAACCATATATTTAAATGGCACAGTTCAAGCATATTCTTGCTATTTCATGCTCAGATTTGTGCTTCTCTGATCTATCTACTTCTAAGTTATTGTTGCTATCAAGTCTATACAAGATACTATGCATTTCCATACCCCTCTAAAATGTGCAGTTCCATGGCTATTTAACTACCAATCACACTCTCACAACTTCAGACCTTCATGACTATCTTTTGAGTTTATACATATATAATCATAAACCCTTGACTGTGTTGATACATGTGTGCAGTGTGTGTGTTTGCATGTCATCCATGTGAGATTGATGAAGTGAAAGGTAATGTTGGTAACTTCACTCTATTACAAAATGATTGCCTTCTTGACTGGTACTGAATGGAAGCCTGTAGGTATTTCATTGTGTACTGGCATTTGCCAGCCCTGTTTGCCAACTATATAAGGGTAATTCATATCCACTGAAAAAAAATCATCAATTGTGCCTGTGATATGTGATAATTGTGAATTTTCATTATTTTGAAGCCCATGTAATGCATGACAAACAAATTGATCAAGTTGGTACAGCACATTACATAAGTAGTAAACCAAACAAACCCATTCATCACTCTTGTTCAAATGCTTGCTTGTTGACACTATCAGTATAATGTTCCATCCAAGAATGACTTGCTCTATCAGCAAACCTATCTGGATCCACTACTTGAACAACAGACCAATATGCATTTTCAGCACAAAGTGCTGCATGATCAACAATTTGAAAGATATCTGGCTGCAAGTGTGGAGAAATAAAAAAACCAGATATCAGCTCTTCAGTTGGCTGATGAACCATTGAAGGAAAATATTGCATATAGAACAGTTGGAAAATGCATTGACTGGCAGGATTCAGATCAAGGACCCTTGACAAGTAAGGGTCAAGAAGCTCCTGAGAGGACCCATCTTGTTGATACAAGGGCATTGAAAGGTAGATGATACCTATTCCAAAATTGTTAGCTAACAACTTGAAACCCAATGAAAAACATACGCTTCTCTAGAGGGGCTGAAAGTGTTCCAGAGCCTGCTGTCAATAAGGTCACGGATGATGTCACAGAACCACCATTGCAGGATCCAGGGGGGAATACGGCCATAAATGAATCTGATTGTCCTTCGACAACGGTGGGGTCATCACTTCCATGGGAGCGAGGCAGAGCAATGGTGCCGTCCACTATGGCAATGCAACGGGCCACAGCATGCACCTGAGTTATGTCCGAAGCATCAGATCCGGAGATGACGGTCCCCCGAGAACGCAAGGAGTGCGGCACGCAAGTCATCGAGGACAGTATACAAGATGATCGAAGTGGATCTGGAATATGTTCAAGTTCGATGGAGAAGCGTTCGCGTTCTAGGGTCTCGTCAACCACGAAGTTCGATATCTTCCGACCAAGGATATAGACTCCGCCGTTCACAGCAGTAGCGCGACAAAATCCCTGGATGATCTCTCCCGATCCCCCATAATAACCGACAAGGTATGGTGAAGAACCGTACCGCCCAGCCGACCTCAGACAGCTGCGCACGCGATGCAATGCAGTCTCCGTCGGTTCTAAGGGGTTATGTGATAATGTGAGCCAATATCAAAACGGCACCACAGTTATCTCACCTCCACGGAAATTGCAGCAAGCAAGAGAGAACACGATAACCTCAGATATTTCCTCGCTTAGCCCGAAGGTATCGCGGAGGAAACTGTCGAATGGAGTATTCCCTTTCCCATCGAACTCGGGACTTTTCTCGAATTCCCCAGAAGCAAACACCAAGAAACGCATGAGACGACGCTTCTCGATCAACGGGATGCTACGGTCCTGGAATATACTCTCCTTGTTCTGGGGGACGATCTGAAGCTCGGTGTTGCGGTACATCGCGAGAGGGCCTAGAAGTTTATAGGAACCATAGCGAGCAACACCCGAAGCGATAACGGAGGATATGAAAGGTCCGACTGACGGAATGACGGATGGGGACATCGAGATCGAGTACTGTTTCGGGTGAGACAGGCGGTTTGGAGACAGATGGTCGACGCGATAATGTACAGGTCCTTCTGTGGGATCCGTTGAGTGTTTCTCCGCCCACTGGACCAGTTCATCCAAGGTCAGCGTCGCCTCGTCGGCACCGTAGTATGGGTTGGGGTCGATGTGGGCTACTTTGAGTCCAGCCCTGGAAAGAGCACTAGAAACGCGGAGTTGGTAGATAAGTGGAGAGATACGAAGGCGAAAAAGAGGGACCCACGTCGCCGCCATCGACTCTGACAGTCCAGTACCAATCACGATAACATCGAATACGTTGTCCATTGTTGTATTACAAGGCTGGCTCGGAGGGACTGACGACTCGATTCTCCTTCCCGGGCCGGGAGACTTGCCCTCAATGGGCGTCACGTGTGATAATCTACCAAAAAATTTGATTACCTGCTTGTCAAGTACCGTCAAGGTTATCCTACTTCCACGCTGTCCGTCATGGCGAAGACAGACAAGAGCTCAAAAAAAATCGCCGCGAAAAAGGCTGATCCGATCAAGAAAAAGCCTGCTGTACCCGCATCGACGAAGGATATACTTGCAAAGGCTAAAGCCATAGCAAGCTCCAAGAAGAATACTGCCGACTCATCCGATTCGAGCTCGGACTCGGACTCTCCAAGTGAGTCTTCTCTTTCTCGACTCGTTTACTCATCCCTGACCTTCCCAACAGTGCAAAAGGCAGCGGACAATTCCTCGTCGGACTCTTCAAGCGAGTCTGGAGATTCTTCAAGTGAAGATAGCGACAACGATGTCAAAAAAACGGTATCTGTGCCCGCGAAGGCCTCTCCACGTAAAGTGTATTTACGCATATCGAGTCGTTCGCGTTTTCTAACCTGCTCGTTAGCCAAAAAAGTACTGAAATCAAAAGTCGAGTCAAGTGAGCTTTTTAAAAATTTATGTGTCCCTCCAACCAATGTCCCAGCAGTGCGAAAAGCAGCTGATGATTCCGATTCGTCGGATGCGTCGAGTGACGACGATTCTTCGAGTGACGACAGTGATGCCGACGACAAAAAGAAGCCATCTACGCCCGCGAAGACACCTGCTAGTAAAGGTATGTTTGCACGCGCAAAGCAGTACTCTCTTGACGTATGACTAGTTAAAGGCACGTCGGACTCCGAGGATGATTCGTCAGACGCTTCGGATTCGGGGGATTCTTCCAGCGAGGAGGGAAACGAGGAGACATCTACAACTGCTCAATCCATTATTCCGGAAGGTTTGTTGTCGTTCAGTTGGACAATCATCTCTCGCTCACAATGTACTAGCAAAAAACAAACGCAAGGCTGATGCCGAAGCAGCCGCTCCACCCAAAAAACTTAAGCTGGAAAATGGCCATGCCGAACCTGCGACCTCGAGCGAAGAAATAAAGAGCGTATTCGTTGGCAGACTATCATGGAACGTCGACAACGATTGGCTAGCTCAAGAGTTTGCCGAATGTGGAGAAGTTGAGTCTGCCCATGTTCAAATGGATCGCGATAGTGGCCGTTCTCGCGGCTTCGGTTACGTCCACTTCAAAACAGCCGACGCGGTTGAAAAAGCTCTCGCATTAAGCGGCAAAGAGATTGATGGACGCCCCATCAACGTCGACAAGAGCAATCCACCAAACAAGAAGGCCTCCGCTGAAAAGCGCGCTCAGAACTTCGGCGATACGACTAGCCCACCGTCGGCCGTTCTGTTTGTCGGCAATCTTAGCTTCGGGGTGGACGAGGATATGCTATGGGAAAGCTTTGGTGAACACGGTGATATCAAGAGCGTCCGTATACCTACAGATCGGGAGTCGGGAAGACCAAAAGGATTCGCCTATGTGGAATTCAGTGACGTCGGAGTTGCGAAGAAGGCTCATGGTGCACTTCAGGGCGTCGAGCTCGACGGTCGGTCGATCAGGTTGGACTTCTCACAACCCCGTGATGACTCTGCTCCTCGAGGAGGTGGTCGGGTATGGTATTTTCAAGATAGCCGCGATCACATTTATTAACGACCATCACAGGGAGGGCGCGGAGGCCGGGGGCGCGGGGGATTCGGTGGTGGTGACCGCGGCCGCGGCTTTGGCCGGGGTGGTCGGGGTGGAGACAGAGGAGGTCGTGGTGGTGACAGGGGCGGCCGTGGTAGGGGAGGTAGGGGACGGGGAGGTTTTGCAAGCTTTGAGGGTCAAAAGACCACCTTTTGATCGATTTAGCACTCGTTTGTTCTCAATCGCATTGCTGCGTTCATCTAAGTAGTACCGTATGTACATCCCTCCTGTAGTACTTCTATCTTGACACATTGAAATGTCATGACATGAGGTGCACGTAGAAATGAGTGCTGGATGGTCGCTGCCTAGATACTGGAAAGATATTATTAAAGTGACAACTAATTTCCCCGCCGTGATGCTCTCCTTATAGGATTCTGGCCAGGTGGCAAGACACCTGTCTTCTCCAATCGATCAAAGAGTATAAAGAGTTTCTCTGCTTCCTCCTCCTTCTCCTCTTCGGTCATCGTGCTAGGTTCGTGGCCCTTGTCAATCGTCCCCGTGATTGGATTGATGGGTAGACCGTTGGCAGTAGTTGTCGGTGCGCCCGACGTAATCGATCTTGGGGGGGCAACCACCCCCTTCTGGAAGAGGAAACCGGCGACATTCCCATATCCCAGATATCCGGATAGGGTCGTTGCTAATGCCATGTATTCAACGAACGAGTCAAGAAAAAAGATGTCAAATTTGGCTCACCGTCACAATCGCACATGGCGAAAAACATCTCTCCGCAAACCCTATTCAGTCGGGTGTGGTACACGCTCTGCATCAAGCGCAGGCATCTCCCCAAAAGATCTGGTCGTGTCTCCAACGGGCTAGATCGATCCAGGGTGATTGGAATGAACCAGTTCCGGATCCTAAGTTTTGCGTCCTCGTCTGCTAAGCAGAAGCGTGTGAGGAGAATGACGAGAGGGGATAGTAGTTCATCCAAGGACTCCCCATCGGGGAACCGACTTCGAATGCTAGGGTCATCAGAGTTGATGTCCCCGGGCATGAAGTAAGCAAGCGTTGAGTCCAACAATTCATAGGCACGCAGCGCAGAGTCCTGAAACACAGGCGTGGATCCGGAAGACCGGGACAATGAACGCCGACCTGCTGCCAAGACAGAGGATGCACGTTCAAACAACCGCGTTTTTGTTTCCTTGAAACCAGACGGAGAATCACGGTTGCTATTTGAACCAAGTGATGATGAGCTCGCGGAGTCAGGGGTAGGTGCTGAAGGTTGTTTCCCAAACCAAAGACGTCGATTAGTTGGAAGGACCGGGATTATTATTAAAGAATGGATGATGTGTGGCAGTGGATTTTCCAGTGGATTACTGGAAGGGGGATTGACATGAAAAGCGCGCAGCAGTGACGGCAAAAAACTGAAGAACGTTGGGTGAGACTAATAACAGATGCTCGAATGGAGAAGACTCACTTGTCTAGTCTAGTACTCCAATAGTCACCCATGACTTTCTGGCTGACGTCTGTACTTGAAACTTCGGGGCTCTGAATCTCGCAGTCAACTAGCTGCGAGAGAAATCAGCACCGCACCGACGGAATGCGTACAAGAAAAACATACTTTAGGATAATGGACACAGAGGTTGAAAGTCAGCTTGAGCAAATCGGTGATAGCATCCTTGACGGTGGTGTTTCCTTCCTTCATCAGTTCGGATAGGTCATCAAGTTTAGCAACGATCACGTCCACCGCAGTCCCAGAACCAGGCCGCTTGTGCTCAGCCAACCATTGGATGAATGGTGCAGCGGAAGATGCAGAAGCAGTACAGAGAAATAGAATTCTGGAAGCTAGAAAAACATGTTCAACAGAAGATTTCTGTGGATCTGTGAGAGAGGCAAGAGGATCCACGAAGGTTGGTCTAACCTGGAGCAAGTCAATACAGACATGGCCACCGTCGACCTCGGAACCGACAAAGGTGACACGGGCGGATTCGTTAAGGAGGACAGTATTTGCGATACATCGCAACGCATCGTTCTGCAGGGAATTGTCGATCTTCGAGGACAACTTCAACAAGCAGCGAAGATTTGATGATGAGGAAAGGACGACTGCCACTTCTGGTATACCGCCGAGGCTCTTGATGGTGCTCAAGGCTTTGGGTGCGTCTGTGAGAGAACTGGTGAAGACACACAAAAGATGAAAGCTGCGGATGACAAACCATTCTTGGAAAGACGAGATATGGTGTTATCAATGAGAACAGCCCTGAGATCGTCGAGTATGAGCTGTGTCAATGTCTTCCTGGCCGGGGTGTCGAGTTGTTTCGTGATTAGTGCTAACAACTGAGGTTGGACACGGTAAGGGGAAGTAACTAGGACGACGAAGTACCTTGGGAGATGGCAGACAAAGCTGCGGATGTTTGGTGTGCTGACGCTGAAGTGGAGAGAGAGTTGTACTGATCAAGTTCTCGATTCATAGTAAAAGATCTTCGTGTCGCGGCGGGTAGAGAACTTGGTGAGCATCAGAGATGGCACATATAAAACACAATAACCATTGCCATCTGCACAGCCTCGCTTATCGGAATCGGATATCGGAATCGGAATCGGAACACATCGTTTCCCTCCAATCCTAACAAGAACAAACAAACGTCATTCCTCCGACAATGTCCGCCGTCAGAGCTCACATGCACAAGCCTCTTATAAACTTTATAGGAAGGCGCGTCTGGCCCTCGTGTGCGTTCATATCTTTGTCTTGTCTCCTCACAGTGTTCACAATCGCCCACAGCACTCCCACCAGCCCACCCGCATCCAGCAGCGCCCCTCGAGTATCGTAAAACGTTCTCCGACACCCTCCAACAAACAGAGAACACAGTAAAGACTGCTGACACTTCTTTCCATGACTATTGGGATGCTCCACCCCGCTTCTGGCGTCCGAAACACCACGAACTGCAACAGTTCGAAATCGATGCTATCCAGGCATGTGGTAACCATTCTCACCGTTTCAAGCAACGCTGACAATACACCCAGAGCGGTGGAGCTTCATTGCTATGATCTTTGCTTTGAGATCCTATCAGACTCGTACGCATCCAATGTTCAAATCTGTGGAAGTCAGACTCGTGGAATACACGCTCCCAGGCTCAATCTTTCTCAATCTTTCTCCGCGTATGCCAGCAGGTGTTCCTCCACTTCAGCCTCGTCCATCACCCGCCAGTTCCCCCTCGTTTTAGGATTCTCTTCCTCCGCCATAGACACGATTCCAATCTCTATCTCCCCTGGCTTGTAATCCGTTGCGTGAACCGTCGACATGACCTCGATCGCAATCTACAGCAACATCAGTTTCGCGTAGCAGCTCGTCAACGTCAGCGTACCTCGATTACCTCCGCGCGACTGAGCTTTTTGCCAGCGGCGGCAGCATCCTCAGCACCTCGACCACTGTCCATCTTTTTCCACTTCTTCTCCAAGTGGTTCATCGCCTCCTGCTGTTTCTGACCAGCCGATGTCGCGTGAAAGCCAACGAAATAACCAGCGGGGTCCAATTTGAAGCACTGCGGCCCATATTCAGTGTCTATCCCAATCAAGATCATCGCTATCATGGATGCTCCCATTTAGCATAACTTCCTGTGGCATCAATAGACAGCTCACAAATTCCCAGCGGCCTCATTCCAGCCTTTTGAGTATAGACTTGATTGATATTCGCCAACCGCCGCGCGAGTGCATCTGGCGTGATCTCGTAACCAAATTTGTGTCTCCAATCTGCAGCCTCCCTCTGAGCGCGATGCACTTGAGCTTTCGCATCGGCTAAGACGAGCGTGTGTAAGCCCGTCTTTCGACATTGTAGCGGCAGTCAAGGGCGTACCGATTAGACCAGTCATAACGCACCCAATAGCCGGGGTGATGCTGAAGAGATGTGTGACAGAGGTTGCGTCAATGAGCTTGTCCTGTTCCAAGTGAGCAAGAACGTATTGATCGATTACAAAACCACGTACGGGAACCTTCTTCTGCGTGATGACGACTGCAGTATCCTTACCCCTCACCGAGATAGCAGTGTGCCCAGAGCCAGAGATCGCCTTGAATGCATATTCTGTCCACGTTTCACGTCAACCCTGTGATTGTCTACCATAGAATACTTGAGAAACATACCAACTTGATACAACCGTCCTTCTGGAGAGAAGACGGTGAGATATCTATCGTAAGAGGTCCTTGACATTGTCGTGCGGTATAGAGCAACCGCAACGCGACGCGCAAGTGCGATTACGGTGTGTCACATATTGTGACGATGGCGTCACATTGCGTGACCCGATCTGAAAGTTAATCGTATTTTACCATCCACCATGAAGGAATCTGTGTCAACGCAGACTCCCAAAGTCATGCAAGTATATCAGTGTCATTCTGAGTTACATACTGACGCATTCTCAGCAAGCAACTCCAGTTTAGCACATTCAGTGCTCAGGACACCGTGAAGCTAGCCGAGTTCCAGGTGACTCACCGCGACCTGTACACGCCTACCGATCGACTACCTGTCAAGGATGGAGTTCTGGACAGACGACTTGTAGGTCTCATATCTGTTCGTGGAAACCGTCATTCATCTCGGACCTCAGGGCACGACAGAGAAAAACGCCTTCTGCGAAACCTGTGGACTAAATTCCGTGGAGTGTGTCGGGCACTACGCGTACATCAAGTTGGTCGTCCCCGTCTTCCATATTGGTTATTTCAAGCATACGATCGCAATACTGCAGTGCATATGCAAGGCAGGTCCAGTGATATTTATTACTGCTCCGCTGATCACGCGTTCTAGACTTGCGCGCGTGTTTTGCTTGAAGAGCCTGATCGACGCACGTACCTCAAACGCTTCCGCCGACCTAATCTTGAAAACGTCCATCGCCAAGCACTATGTAAAGCGGTAAACACTATGGCACGAAAAGTGGTACATTGCCCCTACTGTTCCGCCACGAATGGGGCCGTCAAAAAAGCTGGTGCCTTGAGAATCATACACGACAAATTCAGGGCGAAGAAGACGGTCGACGAGATGGAGAGGTGGAAGCGGACGTTCGCAACTGCTGTGGAAGCGCAGAAAGAACTCGGCATGTATCTCAACAAAGCAGTTCACGAGGACCTCAACCCATTGAAAACGCTTGATCTCTTCAAGCGGATATCAGACGAGGTATAGTCTCCGGGATTATACCCTTTAAAGGTGTTTATATTCCTCCTAGGATTGTGAATTGCTCGGCCTTAAACCCGAGTTTGGTCGACCCGAAGAATATATCTGGCAATATATCTCTGTTCCCCCAGTTTGTATCCGTCCGTCAGTTGCGCAGGATGGCGCTTCGAACGAGGATGATCTCACTGTAAAGCTTACGGAAATAGTATTTACCAACGCTCTTATAAAACAAGGCCTTTCGAAGGGTGCCCCAACTGCACAGTTCATGGTGCGTACGATCTAGTGTGGCCCAAATAACTCTGACCTTGGTATAAATAGGAACACTGGGAGTTCTTGCAGCTTTCTGTCGCAATGTATATCAACTCAGAGCTTCCTGGAGTTCCATCTCAGGCTGGCCAAAAGCCCATCAGAGGTTTTGTGCAACGATTAAAGGGAAAGCAAGGTCGCTTTCGGGGCAACCTCTCTGGAAAGCGTGTTGATTTCTCTAGTCGTACTGTCATCTCGCCCGATCCCAATCTGCGGATCGATGAAGTCGCCGTTCCTGAGCGAGTTGCTAAAATCTTGACCTACCCCGAGCGCGTTACACCCCACAACTTGGAAGTCCTTCGGCAGGCAGTTCGGAATGGCTGTGACGTTCACCCCGGTGCAAATTATGTCACGGCAGGCAGTAGCGGTTTTAAAAAGTATCTAAAATTCGGAAACAGAAGTGCCATCGCAGACACTTTACGTGTTGGGGACACTGTTGAACGGCACATTGCTAATGGGGACATTGTGCTCTTCAACCGCCAACCTAGTCTACACCGAGTGGGTTTGCCAGAAGTTGTTCCGACTGCTAGTCTGACATTCCTTGCTTAGCTATCCATCATGTGCCACCGAGCACGCATACGACCATGGCGATCTTTTCGGCTCAATGAATGCGTTTGCGGGCCCTACAACGCCGATTTCGATGGTGACGAGATGAACCTTCGTAAGCGCTTCAGCTAGAGCCGCCGTTCGAATGACTCATTTGGTATCTAGACGTACCGCAAACGGAAGAAGCGCGCACAGAAGCGCTAGAACTCATGAGCGTCAAGCACAATCTCGTGACCCCCCGGAATGGCGAGCCTGTCATTGCTGCCATCCAGGATTTTATCACCGCCTCATATCTCATGACGAAGCGGGACGTGTTCTTTGGCCGTCGTCAATTCACCCAAATATGTTGCTACCTTGCAGACGCAGACCTCCAGATCGACATACCACCTCCTACAATCTGGAAACCTGTCCGCCTGTGGACCGGGAAGCAAATTTTCAACGTCCTCATGCGCCCGAACAGAAAGTCAAACGTTCTCGTAAATGTCGAGTCGAAATGTAACAGGGTGGACGATCCGAGGGCGGATTGTTATGCCATGAAACCACTTCCAGACCTCTCTCCCAACGATGGCTGGCTCGTCGTCGTCAATAGCGAAATTATGTGTGGAGTCATGGATAAAGCGACTGTCGGAAGCGGGAAGAAGAAGTCAATATTCGGTGTGATATTACGCGATTATGGTCCACACGAGGCAGCAGCGGCCATGAACCGTCTCGCAAAACTGTGTGCGCGATGGCTCAGTATGTTTTACTCTCGACTTTTGATGCTTCAACCATTGACCTTCCCGTACCGGTAGCGAACTTTGGATTTTCCCTTGGCATCAACGACGTTATCCCAGGTCCAAGATTGCGGGCCATGAAAGAGAAGAAAGTTGAGGTGGCATACGCCGAGTGCGTTGACCTCATCGCGCAAGCGAAAAAGGGGTTGCTTGAGAATAAGCCAGGTTGTAACCAGGATCAAACGCTCGAAGCCCTCATATCCTCCGTTTTGTCCAAGGTCCGTGACGAAGTTGGAAAGGTGTGCATGGAGGAACTCAGTCGTCACAACGCCCCTCTTATCATGGCTACTTGTGGATCCAAAGGCGAGTAGTGTGGTTCACAGTTGACGCGTTCAGCAAGTTGACGATGATGACAGGTTCGGTCATCAACGTCTCGCAAATGGTTGCTTGTGTCGGGCAGCAGATCATATCTGGAAAGCGTGTTCCAAACGGTTTCCAGGACCGTTCACTCCCACATTTCCCCAAGAAATCCAAGGAGCCGCCATCCAAGGGCTTTGTTCGGAACAGTTTCTACACTGGCCTTTCTCCTACAGAGTTTCTGTTTCACGCCATCTCGGGCCGTGAAGGATTGGTTGACACCGCTGTCAAGACAGCCGAGACGGGGTATATGCAACGACGTTTGATGAAGGCTTTAGAGGACCTCACTACACAGTATGACCTCTCTGTCCGTAATTCCACAGGGGGAGTCGTACAGTTCAGGTACGGCGATGATGGGCTCGACCCGGCTTGCCTCGAAGGAGATGCTCAACCGATCGAACTTGAACGATCCCTGCAGCATGCACTGGTATACTATAATCTACTCGTCCTTCAGAAAGGACTAATGCTGACCCAAAGAACGTAGATGATCGGAGGGAGGGACGGCCGTCCTTTATTGCCTTTTGAGATCCTTGAAGTCATGGATCAAGAACTGGCCACGCCAAAGTTCCTCAGCGAATGTACCCCCACTTACATCGCCATGATCCGCGGTTTCATCGCGGATGGTGTCGTCGAGCGTCTCGCAAAGATAAGGCAGAGTCACGGCATGTTTGAAGCTTTACAGCGTAACGATGAGTGGGATGCCGATACTGACTTTTCCTTGGGAGCGACTAGTATGTGGTGTCATTCCTGCCGAGTTTACATGTTCTCATGCCAAACGCAGGGGCTGACAAAGCAATCGTGGATAATATGGTCAAAGTTACAAAATCTCAATTACTCTGTTTCCTACAGCTTTGCTGGGTAAAATATGTCAAAGCGAGGATCGAACCAGGTATGTGGTTCGAAATGCATTATTCGATCATCATAACTCATAGAGGTTTTAGGCTCAACCGTCGGAGCAGTCGGCGCACAGTCCATTGGTGAACCAGGGACGCAAATGACTTTGAAGACATTTCACTTTGCTGGTGTCGCGTCCATGAACGTCACCCTAGGAGTGCCTCGTATCAAGGAAATTATCAACGCAGCCAAATCCATCAGTACCCCCATTATCAGCTGTAAGTTGGTCACATGCAACAGCGAGCCCTCGGCTCGCATTGTCAAGGGCCGTCTGGAAAAGACGCACCTCGGTGATGTAATCCACTCCTGTTCGATCTCTCACACTGTCCGACAATTCTTTGTACAGGTCGCGGCCGTCCTGGAAGAAGCATGGGCGCCAGAATATACATACATTGGAATCATTGTAGACATGGATGCTATCAAAAAGTTGCAGGTTCGTCGTAATCCACTGTTTGGTCGCGTAACGTACCTAACTAATGGGAACTGTACAGCTGGAAATGAAGTTGGATGACATCAAATGGGGAATCGTCAATGCTAAGAAGCTCAAGGTAAAGCAAGAGGTAAGTACCACGATTTTTCGCGTTTCGAGTCATCGGAATCCTACCTGATGCCCCTCAGTCTATCACAGTTATGCCTCGTCGGAACCGATTGCGTCTCTACGTTGATGGAGCAGACAAATACTATCGACTGCGTGAGCTCAAACGGTTACTTCCGGAGGTGGTTGTCAAGGTAGATCTCTGAACTATCGCATTTGCACCTCTCTAATGGCTTCGTACCTAGGGTGTTCCCTCCATCGAGCGTGCAATCATCAATATCAAGGAAAAAGACGATGCAAAGGGAAAAAAGGGAGACAAGGAACTGCTTGTAGAAGGGTATGGTCTCCAGAAAGTCATGACGACAGAGGGTCTGTATCTCTTTTAACATCATTCGGGGATCTCAACGACGACATGATTAGGTATCGTTGGTGAACACACGACATCCAACCATGTCATCGAGACTGCTCAAGTTCTCGGCATTGAGGCTGCACGTCGAACGATCATCAACGAGATTCAGTTTACCATGTCCAGTCACGGTATGAGTATTGACCCTCGACATGTCATGCTTCTTGGGGACGTCATGACATACAAGGTAAGACATCTCTGGAATACATTGATCTTCGATGAAAGTGACGTTTCGTACGTACAGGGTGAGGTTCTGGGCATCACTAGGTTCGGTGTGGCAAAGATGAAGGACAGCGTGATGATGCTGGCTTCGTTTGAGAAGACGACCGATCATTTATTCGACGCTGCCGCCTTTGGGAAGAATGACAGCATCTCGGGTGTTTCTGAAAGTATCATCATGGGCAATGCGGCTGCGAACTGCGGAACGTCGATGTACGATCTAATCTCTTGGTTCGACGTACGGGGATGCTGATTGGTAATTCTAGGCCTGCCTTGTTCTTACCCCTACCTCACATTCCAAAACCACGTAAACTTTTGTTTGAGGGGGCACTATAGCATGTTCGGCCCTCTCATGTCAATTATCGAAGCATCCTTTATCGCGTCATTTTATTTTTACCATTATCTTCAAGGAAGCACGTGTAAACCATCATCATGTATATCAGGCACATGATCTTCCTGTGTTATTGATTCATATCTTCATATCGCCCGGAACAATCAAATATTCCTCCGAGTCATGAGTCCTTGTGATCGTGCTTCGCAAAGATTCGGCAGCTCGGGCGTTTTCAAGGTATTCCCCCCTCGTCATATGTGCCTAAAAGTACGCGGAACAAACTTCGGGGCAGAAATTTCACATTAGGTCGTATGACCAAGATAACTTGTGCAGTAATATGTAAAATGTCTCTTACGGAAGGTATAGTGGTATAGTGGCAATCGGGGAAAGAAGTGCAAGGGAGGTGTTACACATTCGCTTCGATTTGGTGCCGCTGCTTCTCCGAGATTTCATCCGAGCTACGCGGACTTGCGACGTCATCGATATTGGTGAGCCCCAAACCCATGACAGCCGAGAGCGGCCCATGTTCCGTCCCGTGCTTTTCACGCTCGTGCCGCGTGCGTTCGCGCCCACGATTCGCTGGAGTCGACTCGCGAGCACGGTCTCCATCGCGTCCGTAGCTTCTTCCTCGTCCCCTCTGTGTCCCTTGCCCTCCTTCCCGAGCATCGTTTTCTAGTCCCGACGGCGTTCCACCTGTCACCGTCGTCCTCGCGAAAAGCCTGTTATCGGTAACCTTTCCGTAGTTGTGCAACGTCTTGATGATTGCAGCGAGGTATAGTAACCCGACAAAGAAAAGTGCGGATATAACTATCCTTGTTGCCAACGCAGCGCTAGGACTTAGAAGTCGAGGGGAAGCGGGATCCTCCGAACTCCCATACCGCCAGACAAAGGCAAGGACAGCAACGATGAAGAATATCATAGACCTATTTCACGCACATGCAGCGAGATCGAGAAGGTTCGCGGGACGGGGAACAAGCAGATCCAAGCGGGTCATGGTAAGTGACAGTAGTTTAAATAAACGCAGGACATACCAAGCGAGCCAGATGGCGGGCATTGCCAGCAACACCCACACATTCCACAAGATGAAGGTTGTAGTTCTTGCCGCTTCCTACGCATCAAGGTTTGAGAGGGGAGAAAAGGACAACCTCGTTGACACTGACCTCAGCCCATCTGGTTGCCTTGTGCATGCTTCTCATCGTCCCAAACCTGACAATATATATGCACCCAAACGATAAACTGATCAAGGCACAGGTCAACGAAAGGAGTGCAGCCGTTCTGACGACCGGGTCGTTCCCCATTTGCTGATTTTGGAACATCGAGATAATGGCTCTGTCATTCGACACAGAAATATCATCAGAATGAGCACAATGAGAGAAAGGATGGTTGACCGACGAATGAAGCAAAGCAGAGACGAGATTCAGCGTCTTCCATTCGCGCAATAAAGAATCGATAAAAGCTTCCCATGATTGTTTGAACCTGACCAAAGCGGGGGAGACGTTGGCATTCGTCCATTCCTCGGGCAAGGGCAGAATAGGGTCAGGGTGGTAGTGGGCACCAGGAGGTACTGGACTTGACCTGAGTATTCGCTCTCGCTGCTCTTGTTGGTAAGAACTAGAATATGACTGCATCATGCGATCTAGATCTGGCTTGCTGAGCTGAGCAGCTTCATACGCCCTCGCAATCCGCGAGAAATATAAAGCAGGAATACGAAGCAGCATATTCAGATAAAGTTGCCTAGGAAGGGTGTCGAGGATGAAATAGCGAGTGTCCCGAAGCAACGAAAGAAATGGGTCCTCAGCATTGCAATACAGGGGTGTAACACAACAAAAGGGATTTGCCTCGCATGATGAATCGAATGGGAGGTGGTTCTCGGTGTCGGCGGTATATAAAGATAAAGAGAAACGACGGCGACGAGGACGGAACTGGAACGGGTCGACAGGTATAAATGCCTCTTCGTGAGCACGGTGAAATCCGGACCAACCGAAACGACGCAGAGGGGATGTCGTTCTGGAATGAGAAACAGAGGCAGCCAAAGGGGTCTCATGACCGGGTTTCACTGGAGAGTTTATAGCCGGCAAGCGCACGGTTGAAGGAGGTCGAGCAGGCTCAGTAGACTGGTTTATTCTCGTCATGGTAGGTTCTATCCGTCGGGAATTCGGGGAGATGGCCTCGCGGAGAAGTGGGTGGACATTAACCTTTGTGCGAGGAGAATGTGTTGGAGTGGATATGAAAGTAGGGTTTCCATCAAAAGAAACACGGCGGATGGAACTGTTCAGACTTCTCGAGCCCTCTCCCATTAGTTGCCTGGCATCGAGACCCTCTGGCGAAGCAGGGAAAGGTCGCGTGCCCAGCAAGCCCTGCAGGGACGGAGCTGAGGAAGAGGCGGAAATGACAGTCCGCTCGTTGCGAACGGAGTGATATGGGCCGCGATGAATCGGGTTTCCCGGCAATTCGGACAACTTGTCAGAACTGTCGCTTGACTCTGGAACTACATATGTATGTTAGGAACTGGACTGGAACAAGTTGCGCCTAGTAGCGTGACATACCGTGAGTTTGTTGTAGCGGGCTCTCTTCGACCGGCGGACCCAGCGGAAGGAAAGCTGATCCGCGCGGGGAGTTAGAAACACTGGACAGTGGGTGGTTGCTCATGGATTGGCGGTATCAGAGCGTTCAGACTATATGATACTTATGTCTCCGAATCAGAGAAGATATCACCACGGAGCCCTTATATAGGGACAAGGGCTCTCCCAGTGCCGTAACATGCCAGGCTGGTGCGAGTGCCAATGTGCCACCGATTCCGAACTTGAGCCTTGCCAAAAATGGAGAGCTTTGGTCAGCACCGCACTCGCGGTCACAGGTCACGTCACGTTCGGGAAGTGCCGGGGGTCCCGTCAGACGCAGGTTTCCAGCTGGACTCCGGGCAAAGACGAATGCACAAGTGCGCGAAAAACCGCACACTTCTTCGCTTGGAACTTCCACCATCCACGCGAAATCACTCACGGAAGACAGTACATCCTCTATTGTAAATTTTCTTTCGGATTTTTCTGCAACCATGCCAGGATCGATCAACAAACATGCCATCCGTACACTCGAAAAATCTGCGGGAGCTTCAGACATGAGTTGGGGCAGAGCTGGATGGTGTGTGGCTGGCGGGGAGGCCAGGGAACTTGCGGGCAGGTGCGAGTTTGGACGAGCAGCAGAGATGTCACAATTAGAGCCAAACACGGCCAAACAAAACACTGCCACTCGCAAAACAAAGGTGGCGACGTTGGACGACTCGGAGTTTGCACTGACACACAGCCAGACCTGGAGTCTCCTCGACTTGAACGACTTACAATAAAGATCCACTCCATGGCGACAGGAAATGGCCCTCTTCGCCGTTCCGGTCGTAATCGGGCTGGGTCTATCCACACACAGAACAGCCCTCCTTCCACCTCCGAGTACCATGGGAGCGAGCGCTCAATGATCGACGACAATCTCCCTCTCCTCAAAGAAGAGCACGAAACAAGGCCGGAAAAGTGGGGACGTTCGTTGAGAGGTCGCAAAGTCAAAAAAAATAACTACAGGGAACCCGGTAGCGAAGACGATATGCTGGGCCTCGTCCTTCCAGAGAATCACCCTGTGAAGCCTATGAATGGAGAGCCGGAGCAGACCATGGACGACGGTGATGACGAAGACGACGAGCAACCGAGGCGGACCAGGTTCCGCTCTCGCAGGTCCCGCGTCACTCCCCAACCAACTTCCACCACAAACCCGACGCGGCGCGTGACCCGAGCCAGAAGTCGCGCTATGGAACAGAGTGACGAATGCTACGAACCCTTTGAAGAAGAATCAGATGACGCCGAAGGATCCTTGGAGGACGCCCCTCACTCCTCCGACCTTGAAGCAGACGCCGACGCTGAAGGAGAACCAGACTTTGATGCTGAGGGCGAGCCTGACATTGAAGTTCAAGAAGACGGCAGACCGTATTCACTCAGACAGAGGGCCAAAATCAACTATGCTATCCCTCCACCCATAGAGGACACAAAACCCCCACCGCCGAAGAGTAGACCCACTAACCGTGGTGGCGCACGTTCCAGACGTGGACCAGGTTGGAGTGCCACTGGGGCAGAATTGAGCAGGTGGATGGGCATGCCAGCCGACGATTCCGTGAGTGATCCGACGTCATTGTGACGTGGTCACAGTACTCACAGGAGATCTTAGGACTCAGATATTCCTTCTCGCACCCCCAAGAAGGGTTTGGGGACTGGTCACGGTTTGATGGGTGCTGGTGCTGTGGGTGCTGGTGGCGCTGGTATGATCCCTGGAGATCTAGCCGCAGTGGCAGGGACTCCATCCAACCTCGGCAAGATCGGTGATTCCAGTGAGTGGGCACCCTTGTCTGATACGCTTTCACTCAACGAGTGCCAGTTCTCGCTGATGCTGACCCACTGGGTGTTAATCACAATGTAACATTCGATGAGGTCGGTGGTTTAGACGAGCGTAAGACCCCTTTCCGACGTGCCCAATACCTCTACCGCTAAATTGACGCTAAACAGACATACATTCGCTCAAGGAGATGACTATCCTCCCGCTACTATATCCTGAGATATTCCAGCGCTTCAACTTGACCCCACCGAGGGGCGTTCTGTTCCATGGCCCGCCTGGAACGGGAAAGACTCTTTTGGCACGCGCGCTCGCAGCCAGTTGTCGTGCCAATGGTAAAGGCGTCTGTACGTCCCATACATCTCCATTTTACTTGCCGATTGTCTTACCTTCTTGACCAGCGTTTTTCATGCGGAAGGGCGCCGACTGTCTATCTAAATGGGTTGGTGAGGCTGAGCGCCAACTTCGACTCCTATTCGAAGAAGCACGTAACTGTCAACCCAGTATCATTTTCTTTGACGAAATCGACGGTCTGGCCCCCGTTCGCTCATCTAAACAGGATCAAATCCACGCATCCATAGTATCCACCCTTTTAGCTCTCATGGACGGTATGGACGGTAGGGGTCAAGTTATCGTTATTGGCGCTACAAATCGACCAGACGCCATTGACCCCGCGCTGAGAAGACCTGGGCGCTTTGACCGCGAGTTTTACTTTCCCTTGCCCTCCCTTGAGGCAAGGCAAAAGATTCTTGATATCATGACTAGAAGCTGGGAAGGATGGGCCGGTGAACAGGGACAGGAGAATATAAAGGGATTGGCCAAGCTTACTAAAGGATACGCAGGCGCTGATTTGAGGGTGGGTGTTCGCGTGATGCGGAACTCCCGCCACTGATATATTTGCTGGCCCTTTAGGCGTTGTGCACGGAAGCTGCCCTTAACGCTATTCAAAGGCGGTATCCGCAGATTTACCAATCTAAAGATCGACTGTTGCTCAAGCCTGAGACAATCAGTGTCGTCTTTCGTGATTTCATGATCTCTGTGAAAAGTATGTATTACTCGGACATGCGCTGTCTCTGATCTGACAGTCCTTGTCAGAGCTCGTACCGTCGTCCGCACGTTCCTCTTCGTCGGCAGCTTCGCCACTTCCCAGTCAATTAGAACCTTTGCTAGCGGATACCGTGCAGAAGGTTAAGGACGCTATCAACAAAGTGATGCCGCCGAATAAGAAGCGAACTGCACTAGAGGAAGCTCAGTGGGAGGACGACAGCGAGGAAAACGCGCTCGAAAGAGAGCTGATGATGCAAGGTACGCTTCGACCGAGTTCTCCAATTTACTATATTTTGATTGGACAACGTAGCGATGGAGACCCTCCGAGTATACCGTCCGCGGCTTGTGATATATGGTCAGCAGGGAATGGGTCAAGGTTATGTTGGTGCAGCCGCATTACATTATCTGGAAGGCTACCATGTTCAAAATCTGGACCTCGGAACACTTATGGGTGACTCCACGAGAGTGAGTTTCTTAATTCTACCCTCAATGCCATCGTCTTATAGGAATGGTATCCTAGACCATGGAAGCCACAATCGTACAATTATTCGTGGAGGCTAAGAGACATCAGCCATCCGTAATTTATATCCCATCGCTTCTCAGCTGGTGTGCCGCAGTCCACGAGGCGGCTCGCACTACTGTCCGCACAATGCTGGACTCGCTAGCACCAACAGATCCTGTGCTTCTGCTTGCCATGGTTGATGGACCATTTACCTCTCTTCCTCAAGATGTCCGCTCCTGGTTTGGGATCGTTCGAGAAAATCGCCTTCCTCTCCCCGTCCCGACTGACCAACAACGCGAAGCTTTCTTCTCAAGTATCATCGCGGATGTTCGACGTCCCCCGAATCAGTTCGTTGATGGTATGAAAAGAAGGCGTAGGATATTTGAGGAGCTCCCGATCGCTCCACCGCCTGAGCCAAGACAACCCACGGCCGCCGAGCTGGCCATCCAGGAGGAGAGCGACCAGAGGGTCATAATTTTGCTCAAGTATCGTCTAGGGCCCATCCTCACAGAGCTTAAACGCAAATTTAAGAAATTTACCAAGAGGGCGACTGTGAGTCTTTGTCTTTTCATCAGTGGGCTTTTCTGTTTTCGTTGACGAGAACTCCACTTCTCCAGGAGGAATACCAATTTGAACTGCGTGCTCCTGGGATCACGGAAGTGAAAATTGTTGCGACCAATGTCACTATCGAAGACGAGCGTGCTCCGGTAGAGGTGATCGAGGACAATCCTGTTCCTAACCAAAATGGTGAAGTCGAGACGATCAACGGGACACATGAACTCCAGCTTGCCGAGCCGCCTGCCTCTCAACTCCAAGCGCAGGCTCAATTACAGCTCCAACCTCCTCCCACGCAACCACAACCACCTCCTCTATACGACATGGACCTAGAGCGCATGCACATGGATCTCTACAAGGGTAAATACCTGACCCCGCAGGATTTCCTGGCCGACATCAACAAGATCGTACATAACGCCATCGTTCGCGTAGACGAGGATCCGGATAGACTGCACAAGGCTCAGGCTATGCTGATAGCTGCAGAAGTCAGCTTGCAAGAGTTTGATCCTCAGTTTGGGCTCGAGTGTCAGCGAATGTCAGAGCGCGAGCGGAAGCGAAGGGTGGAGAGGAGGAAGGCCAAGGAGAAGAATTCTGCGCCAGATGCAAAACAGAATGGGACATATGCCCAGGGTACTCGACGGAGTGCGCGGCACACTGGACAACAACCGGAGATGAGCCTCACTGATCCTCTCCAACTTGAGAGGCGCCTCAAAAGGGCTCGTACTGGCGACCGACTGAGTGGGTCCCCAGCGTCTGGCGAAGAAAACAAGGAGGAAAGCAACGAGACGCCTGGGCAGCCAAAGAAGCGGCTGAGAAGGACAGCCAGCGAAGACGATCACGATCCCATCAATCTACTTGATCCTATGGAGTCATGCCAATCGAAAAGTCAGACGGTCAGGTTTGCTGACGACGGTGCAGAACACGGAGATGAGCTACCTGTCATTGTGGACCCTGCTGATCCAGCCAGCGCCCTGTCGGATGCCATGGCAATCGATTCACCGATACCACGCCGCTCAGGTTTCGATCCATTCCTCTTGAATCCGCTACCACCAGAACAAGACATTATGCGGTCTACGACTCTGACTCCTTTACTCAATGGCGATAATGCCACTCCTGGTGATTGTAACGCTGCATCACACCCATCGCCTCAGACAAACGGTCATCCGCAGACACCTGTACCATTACATACACCAGTCGGACCTTCCCGCACCCCCAGCATGCAGCCACCTGATGCAAATGAGCTGCCCGTTATCCCACCCCCTCGCGAGCCTACCAAATCGCCAACTCCTCTTCCAGACTTCTATGTAAACGAAGACTTGCTGCTGAACCTGCATCACCAGCTAACAACGAAGACGAGCCAGCTCTCGATCGAGCAACTGGAGCAAATGCGCGCTACGTGTCTCGACCGCATATGGCATCACCGAACAGAGTGGGATAGGAACTCTCTCGTCCAGGAACTGGTGGACGTGCTGGACGCGTTTCTCGAAGATAGCGTAGTGGGGAAGAACGACGGCGACGCTGAGCCAGGAATGTTCTCGAATATTGGTTGGTAGGTCTAGCTGTAGCCTATGTGGTTGTTTGTCATCGTCGAGCGTTGTATCTGTTTCGTCGCCCTCACTAGTTAGTGGTAGATTATTCACTTTTATATCTTTTCACCGTCTTTGCAGTTCTGAACGTCTTGTATCTTACCATTCTCAATACTTAACTTCTCAAGATCTCACTACTCATCGATGCGCCACTGGAGTACTAGTCTTGACTCTAAACAATTCAATACCGTGTTTACCTACTTCACCCCTCCGTGTGTCCAGTATCTTCAATTGCTTGCGCGACCGCAGTTTCCTTCGTGGGTGACATAGCTGAAGCACCGGGGAATATGTACGGTACGTTGCGAACAGCCCAAGCCAAAGTGGACCTACATTTAGTAGCCAACCTCGTACCCAAGTCTCAGACAGTGGTTTGCACGGATCAGATTTTCGGGCTGGGTGGCGCGTGCCGGCCCAGCCCGAGCCTCGTTACCGGTTTACCGGGTGTGCCGAAACCCGCTCGGAGCGGGAAGACTCCGGCCCTCTGTGGCCGGAAGTTATCGCCGTCATGCCGCGCCGACACATTATCATATCATCAATATCACAAACGTGTTGACGATGCGGCGATACGCCGTAAATTGGTGAGAGTGAAAAATCAATATTGACCGGTTCATATACTAATAACCGTCAGTGTTGGAGGATCATCGATCATCGATCAGCGCTCAGCGTGCTGGCAACGTATGGACACGTTTGGTACTTCTTGCACCTGCCAGTGTTGAAAGCTTCTTTCCTTTACACGTGACTACCAAGTTGCTGCAAGTTCAAGTTAGCTTGCGCATCTTTTCCTTTCTTCCTTTCATCAGCTCTTCTTCACCCCGAGCTGTGTCCTAACCGTTTAGGGTCTCTACTAGTACAGTCAGTGCACCTTACTCTTCTCAGGCCTCAGCGCTCAGCGCTCACTGGCGTTCAACATCCATGTTGGGTGCGTACCGACGAAAAGTAGAACTGCTCGTACGCTGATCGCTCGAAAAAGATCACACTCTGTTCATTGAAATCACCGACGGTAGTATCGACGTACAGGCCGTGGTATTCTCAGCAAATGGCGAGTATCTTTTCAGCGGAAGTGACGGTGGGATCCAAGTGTGGCAAGTAGAAGATGGCAAGAAACTAGCAGCAATGGAATGTGGGGTTGTCTGCTGTCTGGCTGTGTCGCAGGATGGAAGATGGATCGCAGCAGGTACAGAATGGGGGCGGGTGTTTGTGTGGGATACGAAGACATACAAAAAGGCATGGGAGCACAGCGGGAGCATCAATGGAGTCGATTTCTCGCCCGACTCGACTCAACTCGTCGTTGCATCCCATAACGCAGCCACGGTTTGGGACGTTGTACCTTTCCATTTCCAACAAGCTTTCCACTCGCTGCAGCACAAGAAAGAGGTGATTGCCGCAAAGTACTCTCCCCGTGGCGATCGGATTGCGACAGCCACTCATGAAGCGGTTCGCATCTACTATAGCTATGGCGGCCACTTACTAGCAGAGATCAACCTGAAAGTCACCCCACAATACAATACAGGTCTCCTCTGGTTCGATAGTCACCTCTTTGTCTTGTCCGACAACACGATCAAGCAAGTTGATCCATCTACCCAGTCAGTTCTCTTAGAATGGACAGTTCCCGATACAGATCGTTACTCGTCCATCTCTCTGTCTCAGCACCAGGAATTCATTGCATATTCGTCGAAGCGTAACGTTACGTTTTGGCATACGTCGACCCATAGCCAAGTGGGTTCCATAGAGCATGATCAAGGAGCACCGCGTCCCATCGCACTCTCCCCTGATAGCCGATTTCTTGTCATCGGTGGGGTTGAGGGGGAAATTACCATCAAGAAGCTATCTCGAGTCATTGTGAGTATCGTATCTTTTTCGTTATGACGTTTCTGGATACTTTTGTCCCCCTAAATCACCGAGTACATGATTCTCAATCTTTCTGCAACCTCCATTTCAGGAACCAGACATTCTGATCGATACCGCTGTGCTGGATTTCTGGATGAACGACAGGCTCGTGAACGCAAGAGAGCTTTTGACCACTGAGATCACTGCATCTCAGAGTCCAAGCCATCATTTATTTGCTAGTCGAGCTCTTGTCCAAACACGCTTGCAAAATTGGGACCATGCAACCGAGGATGCCGAAAGGGTATCTGCTCTTCTACTCTCATGTATGCGCACGATGCTAATGTGTACTAAGTCCATCGAAATCCAACCGTCCGTCATTGGCTATGTTGCAAAGAGTATTGCGCTCGTTGGCAAGGGGAAAATTCACGAGGCATATCGCGCTTGCGACATCGCATTCGAGTACTCTCACTCATCTCACGTGAGCTGCCTCCTCTTGATGAAGGCGAGTGTTTCATGTACTCGCATGTATCCCCCCTTAACCTGCTCACTAAGGCTATAATCGTTTTTATTGCCGGAGAATACGATGATGCGATATCGCGTGTAGGCGACCTTATCGGTACGGTTGGCTTCGATGCAACATGTCATGCAGTTCGGGTTCGTGAGTGACGCCCCACTGAACGAACAATCTCGACTAAAATTTCTAGCAGACGTATATGTATTTTCTTTTAGGAAACTCACGTATGGAGAGCGGTGACTATGAGGGTGCTGTGCAGTCGTTTGAGCGAGCACACGATGTAATACGATGCAACATGAAGCCTACCCTTCTTGTTTTCTCGGTGGTGAGTTTCCTACCATGAGCTCATGATGTGTGGTTGACGGCTATCGTACCTGACAGATATTTGGTTGGAAATTTGATGATTCCAATGTCGTGATTCGACAGAGTCGTTGTGAGGCGCTCTATGCAGCAGGTCGCACGGAGGAAGCGGAAGAGTCTTTCCTGAAGATTGTACACACTGTCGACACGGAGGTTCATGTGGGCGTCACCGAATGGGTGTCTGGTGGGTTCATATTCTCCCTGCTCGTCTGCATTGATTAAACCTTTTTTTAGGTTTCGCACAACAATGCCTCTCCGCTTCCAGAAGCGACTGTGCAAATTTAAACGTAGCCCGACGGGACGAAGTGCCAACGAATTTTGCATCCCTCAATTTGATGACTCCCACACCACTTCTGCGAGCGTGGGCGAAAGCAATGTTGATGAGGAGTTCATGGAGGGATACCTTGGCTGCTGCTCTCAATGTGAGTATACCCTTTTTCTCCGGTATCCTTCGTGTGTCCAACACGCCCTGCTTCAAGTTCACGGTTCCGAGGTTCATGATATATCGAGCAATATGTGAAAATCTCGAGACGACCTACCATATGCTTGATGCTAGCGAGTGTTTGGACCAAATGGTGGACGAGTTGGCAGAGCAGACAACCACGCGTGATGACTCTGATGAGCAGGCGAAATGGATTGTTGGTAAGCGAACTCGCATACTTAGGACTATTGAATGTTCAAATCCATCCGTTGGTACTCAGAAAAACTCGAATCATTCGGGGATATCGCGATGCGTACAGAAAGGTATAATGATGCCATTTTGCAGTACTCGACCGCACTATCCTTCGATTCCGAATCACCACCCGAGCTCCTAGTTAAGCGAAGCAAAGCATACATAGCTAAAGGTTTGTGGAGGGATGCGTTGAATGATGCGAACAAGGTGTGTTCGGTCGTCTTGTGTAGCCTTCATGTTGTTAACGCATAGTTACCAGGTGATTTCACTTGAAGAATCGTCTCCATGGGGATACGAGAGGAAGCATGCAGCTTTACACAAAGCAGGGGATTATGACAATGCAATAGACGCATTTGAGGTGATGCTATCGAAGATGTCGCAGTCACCTGATGCAAACATTCGCAGTGAGTGCATTGAGCCGATACTGATGTAATTTTGCTTATCGTTCCTCCCGAAGACTGTCTTCAACAGTACGTCCATCCTGAAGTGACGAGGGAGACAATCCGCATGGAAATCCAAAATGCCATCCGTAACTCGCCACGTGTGCTGATTAACACAAATTCCGGACGCCTTTGCGACAAAACAGAACAGGCCGCCGCTTTTGAGTCTCTCCCAGTTTTCAAAGAGTTGATCTCTTCCATGACAACCTCCATCGACCGCACGCGCATCAAGCAAAGTGTTACGAAGTACTATCGATATGCCATGTTCTCACACAGATGGGAGGAGAACGAACCTTTGTTCGAAAAGATCATGCAGATATTGGTGTACGATCTGGAGAAATCTCCCACTCATGACAAGCTCCAAATGTTTTGCAAGATCGTGCAGGATGCTGGGTTCAGTTGGGCATGGAGCGATACATGCTGTATCGATAAAACCAACCACGTCGTACTCCAAGAAGCACTCGTTTCCATGTTCAGGTGGTATGAAGAAGCTGCGGTGACAATCATATATCTCCTTGGTGTTCAGTCTCCGTCGCAGCCCGGAGATCTCGTGAACAGCATCTGGAACACTCGTGCATGGAGATTCCAGGAATATCATGCATCGAAGGTGGTCCGATTCTACACCCAGGATTGGAAGCCATACTTGAACCTCGACATTCCCAATCACAAAGAGTCGCCCGAGATTATCCTGGAGATGGAGAGGGCAACACATGTTTCGGCAAAAACCTTGATGGCACTCCGACCAGGTTTAGACGACATCCGGGAGAAACTGTGTCTCGCGTCACTAAGAAAGACAACGTTAATCGAGGATGCTGCATACTCGCTACTCGGAATATTCTCTGTGTCACTGTCGGTTGTGTACGGCGAAGGGGACAGGTCACTTGGGCGACTTTTGGCGCAGCTTCTGACGAATTCGGGAGACACGAGCATACTTGCGTGGACGGGAAAATCTGGTAGTTTCAACAGCTGTCTCCCGTCCAGTATCGCTGCGTTCAATGAATTGCCGGAAACACACATTCCGGTAGCCATCAGAGATGGCGATATGGAGGCAACTATCGCCCAACTACGGAACTCTTCACTCAATCTCACCCTAGTCATGAAGCTGTACGATCGACTACATGAGTTGCCCGTGCCATCGTTTTCAGGACAACGGATGAAGCTCCCCTGCCTTACTTTCAGACTTCATCGCGAAACAACCCATCGGAGTACATTAGGACGTGTATTTCGTGCAAGGGTGGTTGGTCTTGGGATTGTGGAAATCAGAACCACGAACAACCTATTACTTCTAGATTCTCTGATTCTCGTTCACCCCTGGATTGACTTCCTGCTCGATAGGCAACCTATACCTTTCCGGAGTTTCATAGAAACGCTCTCTGAAGCTGAAGATGTGGCTCCCCAGGCTCCGCATTTCATCGTTCCAGCCATTACGGATCGGGCTTCATCGCCCAGATCGATTGAGTCAACTGGAACGGCGTATTCTCTTGTCCAAGGTGATACACCAGTAACACCACCCATCACGCAACCAATCACGCGTCTTGCTGCTCGCCTCGGGTGGCAGTTTGGGGGACGTCTTCGGCGAGACACGCCATCGCTCTCGTCTTCCGCGGCCGTATCACTGACGGAGTGGAAGCGAGTGGAAGCTCTTCAGGTCATTGCACGCCTCAGCCAGCCATTCGGGGCGTTGTTATTCGCTCGGACGCGCCGTAATGTGGAGGAGTACAGGCGGGTTGCGGCAGATAGTATGATCAGAGTGCAGATTCAGGAGGACATGTCGTTGAACCAATTGATCGACGGCGTGCGGATGCTTGACGTGCTTTGATCAGTAAAATTACTACGGTATCTGAGCCAATATACGATACGTTAGCAACTGTCAGTCTGGTGACCAGAACTGTCTATGAGCGCTTGAGCTGTGAGGCGAACAGCTGTCGATAGACATTGAAATAGTATTCGGTTGGAGTAGGATAGGAATTATTTGACAGTCTTGCCATGGCCTGTACCTGCAGTGACTCGGACTATGGCATCCTTACGATTAAGGATTGCAAGCGAAGATTCGAGCTGGAAAACGTGAGGGAAAATGTTGCACGACGTTGAGCGATGATCGATGATCGATGACCTATGGCGGAAGATCTGCACAAATAAGAGAGCGTTTTTCTTTCAATTCTCTGCAAAATTTTGACCCTGCGCGAAAATTCCGACACCGCCAAAAGGCAACTGCAAAGCGCGGGATTTCTCGGGGAGCTACATTTGAGTCGGAAGATATACATAGATGGGTTTGGTGTGACTATCAACGTGGGTGTCGAAACGCGGTCTAAGAACCCTGGACGACTCGGAGAATGAGCACCGAACATCCCTCGCAATCACAGGGGAGCAGACCCTTCAGTCAAAAAACCTCGTACCTTTGGTACCCCGGAAATGTACATTTGGACGTACTTCTGGGCCCGGCCTGACACCAGCCGACCCATTGGCATTTTTAGTCGTACTCCTGG